>JAUCMX010000023.1:9893954-9918954 GCA_033459395.1 Hemibagrus guttatus
TGTAAGAGAGATTTAATATTAATGCCTATAAAATAACACAACATGCTATGTTGTATTCTAAATGTTGGCTGTGTTACCAAGTTAAGTTCCTGTATTCTGTACATTTGGTATATTAAAATAAGTGTTTAGCTGCAGCAGAATTGTACATATTAAAGGCTAAAAAGGCCAACATGAGCAAAGCACTGCATCATAACAGTAAAACAACATCTTATTTTCTTCCAAGTCTCAACTTAAAATAACTAAAGTTGAGTTTTTTGGTTTGATGGTTCATGGTTTGATGTTCTCCAGGAGCATGAGATTTTAACAGCACATTCATTTAACTGAAATGAATGGGAGTGGTTGAGGTCAAACAAAAGTGACTACCCTGAAATAACAGCACTAGTTCCCATAAAGCACACTCTCTCACACAGCTGAGATGTCAACATGACAAATTATATGTATTATGTGCATTAATTAAAATGTAAATGTTATTTTAGTTCAGAAATAAATATTGAATATACAAATATAAAATAGAATAAACATTTAAATAAGGAACTTCAGCGTTTAATGATGCACAACTCTATTCGGGTATTCTTTATGCCCTAAAACTGAAAGAATGAAAGGAAGAAAGAAAGAATGAAAGAAGCCTTAACATGTGCAAATGTCTTATACTGTCACGCGAGTGGTGAAATATGTAGCTTTTGACATGTACTATAATATCTACAACTCCACTGAACATATTGAACTACAATGGACACAAATTAGCAACTACAGGTTGGCAGAATATCCATGAATGTAGATATTTAAATGTTAACATTAGGTAAAAGGCACATTCCTAACACTTCGATTTGTACAGCAACTCACATACAAACATTGTAATTTTAGGCAAGTCCAACTGTTCTAAGACGCAGCCAATTACGGGAGAGAGAGTATGAGAGTATGCAAGTAAGAGAGTAAACAAAGGAAATTGCAAGTGAGAGTCTATAATACCATCTAATACTATAATACCATGGAGCCAGGCCCTTTCAGTAGCTCTGATGGATGATGTTGGCAGACTGAATTTTTTCATGGCATACATCAAGATATTGCAAGAAAAAAAAAAAACTGGAATATATTTGTTTAAGAATTTGATTAGCTGTTCACAAAAGCGTTTACATTTTACTTATTACTTATAACTATTCATATAATTTGTTTCATACTGGCATCATCAGCCCTCCTTACACACACGGGCTGAAAGTGGAATTTGCTTTTTACATTTAACAGTAATGCACATGTGAATGACAGAAAACAGCTGCCTGCATGGAAAACATGTTCAAAACAGGTGGCTTTAGGCTACTATGTTACCAATGCTAACCAGCAAGTTACATATGCTTGCATAACATGTGCTGGTTAAATGCTTTTCATGTCACATTAGCCATTTTAAATGATAGATTAATGGTCAAAGCAAACTGAATATTCTCAACAAAGAACAAATTTAATGCAGCTTTGCCCAAAATAAAGGCAGCTGTCTTCTACAGTCCTGTATGTTACCTTTTCAACAGGCTCAAAATGCTGACCACCCAGAGAGTCTTCTTACAAAAAAAAAAAAAGGGTTGGTATTATCCAGAATATGCTGTATAAGCAACTACCAAGCACACCTCTAGTGAGCAAGACCACTTTGAACAGATTTCAGTAGCACTTTTTTCAAAACTTTGAAAGTGACTTAAAAATATTTTAATCTCAACTTACCAAAAAAGCAGTAGATAATTCCAAAGAGGCAGCATGTAGAGCAGATAACAGCAGGAACAATTTCATACTTCCTGTCAATTTCCAACAGACATGGATCCAGCTCTGCTGGGCCTTTCGCTGTCTCGTCAGAGACAAGCCCGTCCATGTCGGCCATTTTCACAGAAGAAGGGCGTCCAAAATGAAGCAGGAGATCAATTATGGTCCTGAAGTCATTGGGACTGAAGACAAAAAAGGATTATGTTAGTCTGGCTTACACGCGCACACACCCAGTCTGTTATTAAAAAGGGATGTCCCTATTCACATACTATCGCAGTCTATAGAAACACACATTTTCTAAACATTATGCAGTGCCTCTATCAGTAGCATTCAGTACAAGGTAAGGAAAAAATTAAAGGAAATTACCATGATATTTCCAGGTTATTAGCAGGCTAAATCAATGGGAAGTCCAACATAGAGACAAGAGACAACTAGTAAATTATATTAATTAAAAAGATGAGAGCCATTTTTTTTGGTTTGAGGGGGAAAAAACAGTTACTTTGTTCCACTTTTCTGATGTTGCTGTATAAGCAAAACAATGGTGGTCTGCAGGACCTGCGATCATTCTACCGCAGGCAATCTGAGGACACACTTGCTGACTCTGCATCCTGGCCAGCTACAGTTAGCTGATGAGTCAAAGGGACTCGACTCTAAACAATGGTATCTGATAACGTTTTTCTTTCCCACATCCACACAAGGATTACGCATTACACACCAAAATGCCGTCACAGGCAAATTCAAATACTAATTAGAAACTGCTAATTCAAGTATGTATTTAAAATTGCATTTCCTGTGTGTGTGCTCATTATTTAAGGCACAAATCAAATTCAAATGCAAAACATTTCCTTACAATTTCATTTTCATGAACTAAAACAAACCTTAAACATTAAAGTTTATGTTGTTCTTTCTCTAAAAAGTTAACCACCCATGTTTTATGCAATAGCAATTTGAATTATTGATGGTCTGGGAGAAGTATAAAATTCACACAAATGTTTATACCCAATTCATATTTACTGTATATACCCAATTCATGAAGACCAAATGTAATTCAGTGAAATGTGTCAGGCCAACCACAAGCCACTACAACAGCTTCAAAGTGCAATGGCACAGATTGTACAACTTTCTAAATCTGTACTAGAAGGATGAACTCAAGAAATTCCTTCAACTGATGTTAAACAACTCTCTCTACCACCAGCTAAACAATCCAATCCAAAGTCTCACATAGGTGTTCAACTGGGTTAAGATCCAGTGACTGCACTGGCCATTGTATAAGATTTAAACAATTTAGGTCCTTAGCAAACTAGTCAGTGTGTCCTCATCCACTACAGTTAGGGAGCAGAGTTATCCTGATCACTTCTGTCAGGATAAAAATCCTTCATTAATGTGATCAGCCATAAACATTTTCTTTTCCCATTCGTGCTTGTATGGTACTCTTCATGTTGCCACACATGCACTTGCCCACATGTTGGGAATATAATAATGGACAACTAAACTAATCTAAACACATGACTCTTTAACTTCTACACCTCTATAGACCAGTGTCTATTGTTTTGCAGCAATGAAATCTCAAATGTAAATTTGCCTTTCTAAAGAGAGGTTTATGCTCTGAAGCCCTACTTTAATATCATTCTCTAATGTAATTGTGGGTGGACTGTACTTGCTGACAGTATAGTCGTGTCCTACACGGACATTCTCAATGAACAATTGCTCTTGTTTTTTCTTTACATAGCATATATAAGCAACAATGTATGAATTAAAGCTGTAAATGTTTCCATTCAAAGCAATCCACAATGGCTGGTACCCTTCCATTAAATGAGCATGGCCTTTTTGTCCTTGAAGATTCATATCTGACCCCCTGCTTTCATTTGCATGAAAGTAAAAACTGCAACTCCTGCAACTTTTTGTTGGGTGTTGGGTTTTTATCTTGTGAAAAACCTGCGCTTCGCAGACACAACACTCACGAATGCACACACACAAAGTTTCAGATGTGTACTAGGTTTCTTGTGAAAAACCTGCACTTCGTTTGGGACTGTTTATATTCACATTTCATGAACTTTCTTACAATGAAAATATCTGCATGTGTTTGGATCAGATGGCCCATTATGTTATTACTCGCCTGCTAGCTGTTGCTTAGGGGAAGATTCCTCTTTTATTAATAACATTCTATTTACGAATTGAAAATATTTCAAGGAAATATTTATATTGGAAATTAAGAAACAGGACTATGAACTATTTGGGGTGGGGTGACACAGTTACTTTGTTCCACAAGATGGAAAAATGCACTCCTCTCCTTCACCCTGACCTGTTAAGTTTGTACTTTTGGATTAAAGTTTTTCTAATTCCAAACAAAACTGATCCAACTTATAAAAGGATTAATGATTAGCACATGACCTTAAAACTCCACAGGGAGATTGTGTGTTCAAATCCTAATGATGCCACAGCCATGTGTGGCCAAAAGCAAAGGGAGCTGAATTTGCTGTGCTCTCTGGGTGGGAGTGAAGGCATATTGTCTTTCTACTGACAAATCATAGCAACACTTGGCAATCAAATGCATCTGTGAACATATTTATGCTAAAGAGGGCAAATAGTTCTCTCCGCCCTGTGACACAGTATGATCAACAGTTTGAAAAGATGCAGTTGGCGGGCTTCCTATGTCTCAGAGGAAGCACGTCTTAGCCTTCCTCCTCCTGGGCTGGTAGCAGTCATGATTACAGAGGAACTGATTGTTGGGAATTGGCAGGTGACCAAATTGGGGAGAAAATGACTTTATAAGAAAACGAAGAAGGGAGAACACCGAAAATATCTGTGAGGAAACAAAAAAATAAAGTGGGTCTGCAGAGTGTGTTAAAGATGAACTGCTTTGCTTGAAATTTTAAACTGCAGAACACGTACTTAAAAACCTTTAAACCAGCATCCTTTACATCATTAAAACTTCAGCAAGAAAATATTCAAATTCAGTTTCATTAAATCCTAGGAAATTTTCCAAGCTACCCACTAAGAGGTTTAAGTCATGCCAACTCAACCATGCCATGAAATGACCTCCACCCTGACCAGTCCTGTTCATCACCACGTTTTTTTTTAACAAATCTGCTGTTAAGCATATGGAAATGTAAAGAGAACGAAGAGAAATGAGAACAGAATTAGATAATGTGCTTAGAGATGCACAAATTCTAAACGGTTGGGGAAGGGAGATACTTTTGTGCCCAAAACTTGATCATCAAATTGCAATGTCTGCTTGGAAATAAGATAAAACAGTTGCTCCACTGAATCAACCCATTTAGAAAAATGTGCACATTTCCAATTCAAATACAAGTGAATACGTTTTTTAGCCAATCGGGAAGTAGGACGGGCGGGCATTTTTTGAACACTGTGCTCTTGTCCAATAGTGATCATTCCTCGAACTTTCTCAGCAGGCATCCAGCTTAACGAATTGATGGGGTCATGGGCGGAGATCAAAGCCTTTGTATCACCCTATAATGGCTTCATTCTCCTCCATATACAGAGACACACACACACACACAGCTTGTTTTGTAAGGCAAAGGGAGTAGGAACTTGTCCAGGGGTGTATGTGTGCTTTCTGCATTATGGCGTTTAATAAAATAGCATCGATTCTGTTTACTTTGCATCCAAACATGTAGGCACTGAAAAAGTCAAAAAGCTTATACTAAACAACGTTATTTGAAAGTTCTATATACTTTGTGAAACAAAATCTTAGAAGTACCCAACTGTTGAGTACTAGCCATGGCAGCACCTTTGCTAGCAAAGGATAAAAACCAGATGGTAGTGTGGGGAAAGAAATAGCTCAGAGACAGAAAGATAGCAAAGCCTGACTCAGAGCTCCCCTCCATTTCCAGAAAAAGGCCCTCATTTTCCCCCTCAGCCCTCATTCTTATACAAATCACGAAGAGAGTGAACACTAATAGAGAGGGAGTGAAAAAGGGACTGAGAGAAATAAAGGAGATTAAAGCCAGGCGTTGGTCGTTCATTCTTTGAGGAAAACATGAATTTATTGTAATCGGATCACGGCAGGATGAGATCATCAAACCCTATGAAAAGAGAGAGGGAGCCCTTTTAAGCACTACTCGCTCAGTGTTTACATGCAACTCGATCCGTTGCATGTCTCGTTCTCCCGGTTTGAGATCTGGCTCTTGCTGGGTTATCAAGTGTTTCATTTGCAACTAAGCTCATTAAGGGCATTTTTGTGGAGAATTGCTTTAAAACTGGAAATTCTCTGATGCCAAGATATCATCTGCTATCAGAGATCCCAATAAATGGTACAGTGGTACAAATCCACATATTTACCAATCTGGCTGTTGAGATAAGTCGTTATGAGAATACACCATTGGACTTTTGACCCCAATTGTTCAATTATCCCCTGAATGATCAAAGTTACAAAGCAACTCTTAACGTTACCGATAAATAAGTTGCAGAGACAAGAACTGTTACTATAGTCATTAATAACTTACTAAAAATCTGTTAAAAAAAAAAATCAAACTTGCCCCTATATTTATTAAGAGTGTGGAACAGAAATATCTTGGTGCAACTTTTTATGTATATATAGAGGGCTAGAGGAAGTGCACACAGTCACCTGAGAATCAGAAACAGAGCAACAGCTGGCTGACAGATTTCCCATCTTGTGTGAAGCTTGTTTTGCGCATGTGAAGGCCGTAGGGGAGCGGCTGAGTGTAGCCACATGTCGTTTTTAGTTGTTTCATCTCCATAGGCTTTAATTTAAATCTGGCATGGCATGTTTCCGGAAACTCTTTTTATCCTGGAATGGTATGGTATAGAGGGACCATAATTGCAGTACCACCAGCCTATACAACTGTTTTTGCCAAAACTGGCCTAAAGAGAACATCTAAAGACAAAACTACCCGATAATCAAAAACAGGGAGGTACTTAATAATTTCACCCTTCAAACCTTCAAGAAAATATGTCAGCTAGCTAATGTCAATTAATGTTATCTTTACATTATCTACTAGTTCACTTGGCTGTAAGAAGAGTAGCTATATAAATGTGTATGGCTGTTTGAATTGAGAAGACAGAGAAATTTTGGGATAATGAGATAACAATGCTATAATACATTCAACCTTCTTCTTTCGGCTTTTCCCTTCAGGGGTCGCCACAGCAAATCATCTCTCTCCACCTATCCCCATCTTCTGCATCATCAACACTTGCACCCACTAGCTTCATATCCTCATTAATTCCATCCATATACCTCCTCTTTGGCCTTCCTCTTTGCCTCCTGCCTGGCAGCTCCATGTCCAACATTCTCCTACCAATATACTCACTCTCCCTCCTCTGAACATGTCCAAACCATCTTAATCTGGCCTCTCTAACTTTGTCCCCCAAACGTCCAACATGAGCTGTCCCTCTGATGTACTCGTTCCTAATCCTGTCCAATCTTGTCACTCCCAAAGAGAACCTCAACATCTTCAGCTCTGCTACCTCTAGCTCTGACTCCTGTCTCTTCCTCAGTGACACTGTCTCTAAACCATACAGCATGGCCGGTCTCACCACTGTCCTGTACATAATGCATTCAACCTAAAGCACAAAAAATTATCATGACTGCTCTCTCTCACTACTGGTTTTAATTATCAGTATATCAAGAAAAAACAGCAAGCTAAATAACCAGCTTCACTGCACAATCATCAGGATGGGAAATACTGCTGCATCATGTGATGCTGCACCATGGAATACAAGGCAGGAAAATGTCTAAAACTTTAGATAGTTAATGAACATTTCCCTTAAACCTCTAACCTTTAATCAGGAAGGTGACTTTGATTGTGACCTTTGACTCTTCTCTCCTAATCCCATGACACAATAAGCAGGAAGCAGATTAGCTCTGCTTAACCTTTCCCCTCAGACACAGGAAGTTAAACAGGAAAAGAGGAACATGCTGGGGAAAACGTCATAGCCTGGAATCACCCACACACTGCTTCTGATAAGCAACACTTTTCCACAAAAAAGCCAGTTACAGTGCATAGAAAAGTCTATACATCCCTGTTAAAATGGCAGGTTTTTGTGGTAAAAAAAAAAATTAAAACATTTAAAAGCATGCAAGAAATTTTTTCACCTTCATTGTGAAATATAAACCTAAAAAAATAAAAAATAAAAGTCAGAAACAACCAGGAAAAAACTTCCAATATCCAGCTCTCATATGCATGCATAACCATTGTTAAATATTAATTAGTATACACCAGCAATCAGTTAAAGTGTCTGATTAACCTCAAATAAAGTACAGCTGTTCCTATAGTATTTTCCTGACATCTTTTTAGTAACACCCAGCTGGATAAGCCATGGGCCACAAAGAGCTTACAGAGCAGGTACTGCATCTCATTGTTGAAAAATGTCAATCAGGAAAAGGTCACAAAAAATTTCCAAGGCATTGGATACACCATGGAATGCTGTAAGGACAATATACAGAGACCACGACATTACTGACAACAGGACGTTCCTCTAAAATTGATAAGACCAGGAGACAACTGCTCAGGAAAGCTGTCAAAAGGGCCTACAGCAACATTAAAAGAATTGCAGCAATTTCTGGAAAGTACTGGTGACAATCTCCTGAGTCCTTTGTATGTCTGGGCTATGGGGTAGGCTGACAAGACAACAACAACAACAACAACAACAACAACAACAACAACAACAACAACAACAACAACAACAACAGTCAATAGAACATTCCCATGGTGAAGAAAATACCAATCAACTTTGGCTCAAACCATAAGGGTTCTGCTAAATTAAAAACTTCACTTTTCAGCAATACAATGACCTGAAGCACACCTCCAAATCAACAAAGAAATGGCTTCACCAAAACAAGATCAGGGTTCTGGGATCCAGAGTTCACATCGAAATCCATTCCAAGTAGGCTCAACAAAAGTTCTTCCTGACAATTAAAAATTTCTAATACAACGTTTTTTACTGTAGCCATGTTTAACCCTAATGTGCTCCACTGTGATGCGACATGCCTTAATGCTGTAGTGCTGGTAAGCAACAGTCACTCTGAAAAGCTAAGGCTGATTTTTACTGGCCTGATTTATTAGTGCACATGGATGACATCTGAGCCGTTCAGAATCAGAAATACTTTCAACACATGTTTGGAAATAAAAACGAGCAAAAAATAATGTCCTTTACACATCACACAAGGACAGACTCAGAGCTGACACATTGGCCAACGCTGGTCTGGCTTTCTACTGTGGGTGCAAACAAGTGCTACATTAAAAACTTTGTTAAAAGATCACGATAATATATTTGTTCCTTTTCCTTTATTCAGTATTAATGATCTTAACTAGCAAACTAGCGTGGTAAACGACATTACATTAGCTGCAGTAACATTAGGTTTCTGGCCAACCAAAATATAGTATTGGGCAAATGAATGCATACTCTTGGTGATGGACAAAGAGCTTCGGTGTGTTAATGGTGTGTCCTGGATTTGGCCCATGGTGTGAAGTGGAGACGTTTTTAAGAGTGTCCTCGTGAGATGTGTATTACAGACTGGAGGAAACGCTGAATCGCCACTATTGTTCCTAACAGAGTGAATAGAGGAAAACCTACTGAGAAGCTGGCACACACTACAACCGCCTCTTCCATCACTCGTTCACAAACAGACAGAAAGACAGACAGAGAGAGAGAGAGAAGAGAGAGAGAAGAGAGAGAGAGATAGTCTGGCCATGACTGCTGAACAAACACTTTCAGGGGGGAGAGAGAGAGAGCGCTCCATTAGTTGGACTGTGATCTGAGGACACTGAGACAAACTCTTTTTGAGAAGAGAAGAATAGAAAGGGAGGGAGAGGCAGGAATAAGCTTAGAAAACAGCTGTTCTTATGCGGATCTGAATTGGACAGTTCTCTCTCTCTCACACTGCTACAAATATTGATTTCTGAAATGGCAGTGGTGATATTTTATGGTACAAGTTACTATTCACATCTCATATTCTTCTCTATTCTTTCAAAACAACAACAAAAAATGTTAATGATTTTCATTTTGGCAACATTCCTGTGGCCTACGCGTGTCAGGTGATACGACCCCAACATACTTAACATATACTTGCATTTAGTCCAAAGAAATCTCATTGTAGTTACTGTACGACAATTATGCAAATGAACCATACACTGTAAAGGGCACTGGATTTGACCGGACATGTCCTCCTCTCTCTCCCTCTTTCTCACTCACACACAGACACACACAAACACACACACCCGGATTCTCTCCGCAGATAAAGCACTGAACAATAGCAGCCTTTCTGTGAGGAGACTAGAGAGGTTCTTACTGTGAATGAGAGGAAACAAAATGCATCACAAAATAAAGGGTGTTTTGTTCTTTACTCCCATGCTCAACACACAGGCAGAATTCAGAATTCAACTGTACGTTCAGGTATAAAAGTTCAGCAGGCTGAAACACACCTGTGACCGACTGGACATGCTGAAGCATGACCATGTGATGGAGTTACACCGGTTACAGCGGAAATGAAAGGAGTCGAGGTAAAAAAAAAAAAAAAAAAAAAAAGGATGCATTGACATGTCTGACATCCTAAATGAGTAGGTCATGGTTGTATGAAATCCTTTGACAAACCTTTATGCCTTAAGATAGAATCCAGCTAAAATTAATCCATTCAAATAATTCACTACAGAGGAAGCAAAGAAAAAAAAAAAAAAAAAAAAACACTGCTGCCTGCACAGTTCGAAGCTACACGGTCATATGCACTCATTGAGCACTTTATTAGGAAGACTATATGAATACTGGGTAGTGCCTTGTTTTGCACTCAAAACAGCCTCAAAACTCCCGTTCTATCACAAGCTGTATTGGATTCAGATCTGGGAAGGCCACTGAAAAACAGTGAACTCATCGTCATGTTCATAAAACCAGTATGAGATTTTTTTTTGAGACAATATTTTCTAACTTTTAACTGTTCAGTTTTGTTTTTTTGACTGACAGACATCTTCTGTAATAAACCATCTACCTCAAGTTTTAATGTGTTCTGAGGTGATTTTCTGCTCACCTCAATTTTACAGAGTTGCTATCCAAGTTACTGTAGCCTTTTGGTCAGCTCAGACCAGTCTGGCCATTCTCTGTTGACCTTTCTACTCAACAAGGCATTTCAGTCCACAGTCACTCACTAGACTGTTTTTTTCTACCATTTTGTAAACTCTAGAGACTGTTGTGTGTAAATCCTAGATTAGCAGTTATAGAAATACTCAAACCAACCCATCACAGATTTTTCCAAGTTCTGATGGTTGATGTGAAGGTTTCCTAAAACTGTTGGCCTGTACAGTCCTGATTTTACGCAGTGCTGCCACACAATTTGGCTAATTAACTAGCTGCATAAATAAGTGTTCCTAATAAAGTGCTCGGAAGTGTACAGTAGGCATGCTGGTTATACACATGTATTTAAAGCAATATTGGTATTGTGGATCATTTGTAATACGGTTCTGGTGGTCTTGCCTAATGGTATCCATACCCTAGAATCTCTGACATCAGGGCTTTTATCCTTCGGAAAGAAAACTTACCATTTTTACCTGTTGCGCATGAACATTTGAAAAACAAGTAGCAGAACCATCAGTACAGGTATAATTACAACGGAAGTTTATTTTATTACAATATTGTGATATTAAACTGTGATAAAAGGCTGCGAGATCATCATTATGTAATGTTGCAATTCTATAAAATACCGTGTGTGTGTGCAACTCTGATGTCAAGTGGAAGGATTCTAACGACCTCACAGATTGCAATATGCAGTTCATATTGTAATAATTATCATTAGTAGTAACACACATGTGAACCAGAACATGGATGGTCATGATTGTTCTCAAGATGTGATGAGCTGTGTTGTGTGGACGCAACAAAATACACATAAACCTATAAATGCACTACATGACTAAGAGATCCAGACATATTAGTGTCACTGCTGTGCTGAGGACCATCCAAATTTCACCTGGCCATTTGGCCACACCTACTACACTGGGACTAACATGGACACAAGCCAGATCTGCTTCTTAAGGGACAGATACAGCCAACATTTATGTTACTAGGACCAACACTTCTGTGCTCCCTTTCACATCAAACACCAAGAAGTGAGCAGCAGAGATAAGCAGGTGAATGAGAGCTGTTACACAAATTACATGCTACAAACTAATATGCAGTATTTCTAGATATGCAGTAATCGTTGATATAGATAAGGTCATAACTGTATATACTTATGGATTCATGTACATATCTAACTCTTAAGTCATTACATATCCTCAACAACCACTGAATTAGGAACCTGCACTTTTATGCAATTATTGAATAAATCGATTATTTTGCAGCAGTGCAAAAATAAAATGATAAAGAAATAGGTGACAAGATTCAGGTAATGCTCACACCAAACACCAGAATGGGTGGAAAAAGTAATATTTATGAATTTTGTTTTCTGGTGCCAGAGGCATTTCAGAAACTTTCTAGAATGATCTAGTTGATCTTCAGAAAGTTTCTAGAATGTCTAGGATTTACACAGAATGGAGCCAAAAACCATCCAGTAAACAGCAGTTCTGCTATGGGAGAAAACACCTAGTTTTACTAAACCCCTGTTCATCCAGGGAGAAGATAATGTCTGTTGGGAGACCTGCATTGCAACCTAAAGAGCCGTAATTGACTCATACCGTTGTAAGTCCACAGGGGTTGGATTGTGGGAGTGAACGACCATACTGTGGTCTCACTGGTAAACTCTCTCATCTGTTCCTTATGAAACATATTTTTAATTGGTTGTGACAAATAAACCCTGCATGGTATACTGAGAGAGAACTAACTAACAAGCAAATAACTTTATATTTGAATAACATTTTTAGGAACAACAGCATGACATTTTAAGACAATCAGACAAATTGAAGAGCCTATAATCTTTTAAGCAATGAGGGACTAATGATACAGAAGTACTTTTCTAATTTTATTTAAGTAATGTACTGCTTATTTTATTCAGTTGCCCACAGGCAAAGAGACAGAACTTGTTCCAACAAAGTCCTGTTAGCTGTGTAATGTATATTTAGCTTGCAAGCTATTACATTTGCCTCAGGTCTTTAGTCCATCTGTAGTCACTCAGTTATACAAAGCTTTGGAGCTGATCGAAAACTCATTCAGATGTGTGTTCTGTGCTGCAAGGAGCACACCGTGACTCCTAAAGAAAACACGGCACATGATTTAAACTTATACTTTAAATCTGTCAGCGTGCTCTCTGGGATGGAAATATAAATAAATATACACTTCCTTTAACAGCATCAGAGTGCCCACGCAAGACAGAGCTACAGAGGGAGACAATGATGCAAAGTTTAACAAGCTCACCATCATAATATGGTTAAAATAACCAAAAAATGTGATGTTAAATAACGATTGTCTAGAATAGAAGTATGTAGTTTTGGGTAGAGCTTGCTGGAAGTTTCTAAGCAAACATATACATCAAAATACATAGTGTATTGTTGGAATGTCTTCAAGTATCAAGATGATATTTTTTGTTATGCAGTCCACCCCAGATAATGATATGAATACAATTACTGCACATTTTAGATGCATCACCCAGGTAAGGGCAGCCTCCCTCGTCTATACAAATGTTACACAGCAAGGTAATGCAAACACTTCAAAAAATCATAGCCACTGCATTTGCAGATATGTTAATGCACCTTTATTTCACCTGAGGAAAGACTGCTTAGGTGAGACATCCAAAAGAGCTATGACAAGAGATAACTATTGTGTTCTGCAACAATCGGTCAGAAAATAAACCCTGACATGCTATTGATTAAAATTCACCGAGCTCATTCAATGAGTTTCATATTCAACACCACATTTAGATGAAAAACAACAACAAAAAGAGTCGTAATGCAAAACAGCACTAAATGTTGATTTCCTGGAACACTGTGACATTGCCTCCAGTCTGGAAAAGTGTTGCATTGATTTTTATTTTTAAATCAAGCAGATATTGTGGCAAACAGTCAGGTCTGTCTGTTCCTGTCGTTTTCTTGCTCCCACCCACATTAGTGCAATAACGCCCCACAACTTTTCCTTTGGGTTCTGATGCGCACACTTATTAGCACCATAGAATAATTCACATATAGTTCCAAGGCAAACTTTGAATGATGGCAGCAAAGACATAGGAGCCAGGCCAAGTAGTCCACGCCAAACCCAAAAAAATGGATAGGGTCTTGCATAACACCAGATTAATGAGAAACATACATTTAAAAGAGAAGAACCTGTGTTACAACTTGTCTTCAGCTTGTGTTAGAATTAAAATAAACTAACTTGCTTGACAGTAGCCTCATACTTGAGATTTTTCTTGGAAGTGTTTGTGAAATGTAGGTTTTTAAGTGATGATGTATGGAATAGTTAATCCTGAATAAAATGCTGCAAAAGATCATTTCAACATAAAATACTGGCCAACGTGGAAAATACAGAGGTCAGTTTCATAAAATGTTACGGGTATATCATTTAAACTGTGAGTTCATTTTTTTTTTGTGGCCAACAAACAAAATTGATTTCAGAGCACAAACCATCTTTGCTTCACTTTATATGTAGCTGTTTCATTCAAAACAGGTTTGGTGTCCCAATTTTGCCTTTAGCTTGTTTCACACTGTGATTTCAGCAGTCTTCTATACTTACTTGCATAACAGGTACAAGATGAACCCAATAAACTCTTGGGCAAATTCTGTTACTGACTGTGTGACTGTGCATTCTCCGTGGAAGAATATACAATGAATACACCTTTGATTAAAGAAACTGACTACATTCTGCTTATAATCAAGCAGTGTGATCCGGGTTTGCTCAGAAATCGGGTTCAAAAACATCGGGTTCTTCCAAGTAAGCTTGATGTAGTAAAGACATTTTTGTCTGTTTGCATGTTTTTGCCATTGTCCCTATAGCTGGGTGTGATCCTATGCCTTGTTGGCTTTTAAGTGAGCATCACACTTGGATTTTAATCAAAACTCTCACACTGCCAGCATTTTTCATCTACACTCTTTGTACTCAATGGCACTAAATTGGCCACCAGTAAGAACACCACAGTATACACTCACAACTGAAGTTGTACTACAGCAAAATTGACCCAAAAAAAAGTCGGAACAATCGAGCTCAAGTCAAACTCATTCACATTAATCAGCTTCTCAAACAGACATGCCTCGATGGCTTCAGACACTTATTTATAACAATGGATAAAATGGCATCACTGGCCTTTAAACCTTTGTGGGCTGCACTGCATTTAACACCTGAAAGCCTAGAAACCATAAAAATGTAGCAGATCAAATGTCATAGGAGACGACTGTGATTCCAGTGTGTGGAACGAAAGGGGAATTTGGACAGGAAATATGCACTCGCTCATTTGTGATAAGCAGAAAATGTGTGCAAATTAGATTTTTACACAAGCAGTTGTTTTAAATCAAAGCTTAAATGTCGTTACTCAACAAAAACTATAGGTCCGAGAAGATGACGGCAACATCTGCTTTCGACTACAAGTCCTCAATGACCTCTCCCTCGGTCTCAGGCTAGGGACGGACTGTCTGCGCTTCTCCTATAGTCCTCCAGTGAGGACCATCTGCTCCAAGCCAACTGGTGGAAGTTAGTGTGTGTGTGTTGCGGTGGGGTGTGTTGGGGTGGGGTGGTGGTCGGTGTAATTGGAGATGCAATGTGACTTTACCACAAAACCCCAAATTATCTCTGCACCAACAAAATAGGATCTCCTGACACACACTTGGATGAACCTGAATGACTACAAATCTCATATTGAGATTATATTACAATCCCACGAGTGAAGACTTGATGCCACATGGTTTAAGACTTTCACCAAAATTATTTACACGTGTTGAATCCCGTGAATGTCATAATACATCTAAACACAGCTGAGAGTGTAGAGAATTTGTTTAGGGAGTGGACTCACACATTCTAGTCTGCTGCACAGATAAATATCACCACCATATCTAAAAAATAAATAAATAAATAAATAAATACAAAACAGTCCTGCTGGCAAAGACAGATGTGTGAAGTCATGAAAACCAGATGTGTGAAGTCATGAGCAACACGCTTAAGTAACATGATTACAAAAAGTGTGATGTAATGCCAAAAAAACCAAGTATGGAACTATATAAAATACCAAAATGTCATCGATATGAACGTATGGAAGCAAATAAATAAGACTAAACTCTATTAAAACACAGAACTGTACCGCCTGATCACAACAATTACACACACAATATAACATTACTCTTCAAAGCAAGCGTTTTGTATTCATCAAATTATTTTAAGCCTATCAATACAATGAAGGTAAAGTCTTTAGTATAATGTCCAGGCTTCATTTCAAAGACTAACGGCTGCAACGTAAACTTACCGACGTGGAGCGTGTCTGTAATCGATAAACCAGAGGAAGAAAACGCCGAAAAGCTAGTTCTAAGCCCGAAACGTTGTGCTAAAAGTCAGAAAACGCCGTTAAAAGCGCACAATGACACACCGAACTACTTTAAAAATCAACATAGCTGGCTTTTAGTTTTGTCTCCACGTCTGCTGTGGGAAAAGTTTGACAGACTTCCACTCGGAGTCTCCCACTTCGGGTTTGAAAGGATGCAACGCTTCAGCTAAGCTAATCACCAAATAGGGTTGCCAGATTGGGCCCATCAACTCCGTCACCAAGAAGCGTTTGAAATTTGACCCCAAAGTGGAAACCTTTCCCAAAATATTATATATATAAATATGGATTGTCTAATGTGTAGTTTTATTAAACATTTTTTTAGCTACTAACTAAAAAATTTAAATGTAAAAAATTAAAGATTACTGGGTTAATGGCGAGCAGTATTGCGAAACCTTTTCAGGAGTAGCTAGCGTGCTTCAAAAGTCGTTAGAAATCACCACATGACGTCACAGTCTGACCATTTGCTTCTCAAAACATGTTACGTATGTGTTAAAGTGAGTTGGCGCCATTTAGGATGGTGTTGTGGCACCAGCTGTAAAGCAGAGAGGCTAAGCAATTTTCGTGGCATGCAAACTTGTGGTCACTGTGCCACAGAAACAATCATGTGCTGTCCAATCTACATGGTCCAATCATGTTTCTGGAACAAATAAGAGCCCTTCATTTTTCAACAGCCTAATTTGCATATTCATCATGCTTTGCATATCAGAACACGGTACACATGGGTTCAAGTGTGATTCCAGCATCCTTAGTACATTGGCATGATGGACAGCAGGAACCAAATTTGCAGTCTTGAATTTAATCATTTTACAGGAAAAAAGGAAGTCAATCATGTTTCAACTTCTAACCCCATTTAGTTCATTTAGTTTATTGACCATGATGTAATGTGATGTGATGTGAGGCTATGCATACGTGCAAAGATTTCCAGCCATCTGTATGAATTCAGTCTGAATATACTGTTTATTTGCATCCAACCCAAATATATGGAATGTATGAATCCAGTCAGGACATTCATTGTCTACCGCTTATCTGATCTACTCTCGGGTCACAGGGAGCCTGTGCCTATCTCAGGCGTCATTGGGCATCAAGGCAGGATACACCCTGGACGGAGTGCCAACCCATCGCAGGGCACACACTCTCATTCAATCACACAATTTAGAGATGCCAATCAACCTACAATGCATGTCTTTTGACCCGGAGGAAACACCCGAGGCCCGGCGAGAACATGCAAACTCCACACACACATGGCGGAGGCAGGAATTGAATCCCCAACCCTGGAGGTGTGAGGCAGACGTGCTAACCACTAAGCCACCGTGCCCCCCTCAGTCGGGACATTTAGCTTTTAATTACTTCTTGACCAAGAAGTTGAGATGGTCACCACAATACATTTTTGAGTTTCATACTTACACAAGAATCTGGAACAAGGTTGCTCTGGATGTAGAAAATAAGATAAAAATGCACACATTTTCAATAATGTCTTATCTTTCTAATGCAATACAATATTAGTTCATTATTAATAATGTAAAACATGAAATAATGATCTCTTTTGTATTACTTTTTTTTCTTGCTAAATACTGTTGTAACTGTGTCCCCTATGATATCTTCACAGTATATAACTGCTAACATCTCGTGGGAGGAACAAAAATACAAGACCAGCAATAATGACAATAGTCACATCACATATATTTTAATATTAAAATGTTGAATTTGTTTCCAGGTGAAATAGTCCTTTAATTCAAATAGTTGACTGAGTAATGACAATGTTAGCTAAGGTGGGCCGGATGAGGCAAGTTTCAATGAATATAAATGAATGCAACCACTGATTTACACTAGCCAGATAAGGGTTTCACGATGAGGGAGACTTATAATTTTAATAACTAATTCTATGTAAATATCAGAGAAACAGTCACAAGCAGAGAGAAGAGAGAGATCGTATGGCTTCACATCGGATGATGAAGCTTCCAACTTTATCTTAAAAAGGAGGCATGATGGCTCAGTGGTTAAGGTTTTGTGCTTCTGAGTAGAAAGCTGTAAACTCAAATCTCAGTGCCAAACTACCAGTTGCAACTATCTTACACAAGAACCTAAACCCTTAGTTGTATGTAGATATGGCCATCAGCCATATGGGGATATGTAAAAAGGGTAATTATTCGAAGCTTTCAGACAGAGTGTATGCTAGTAAGATCTGGTGGTCAAAATGGTGAAATACAACTATTAATTTACGGCATCCTAATGGGTGGCTGCTGATTTGAAAAAACTTTCCAAAAAGAATACAAGTACACTATATGGGGAAAAGGTTTTGGACACCCTATTCTAGAGCTACTACCTATTTGCATTTAAAATAACCTCTACTAGACAGCACGGTGGCTTAGTGGTTCGCATATTCGCCTCACACCTCCAGCGTCGTGGGTTTGAGTCTCGCTCATGCTCACTGTGTGTGGAGTTTGTGTGTGTTCTCCCCATGCTTAGTGGGTTTCCTCCCACACTCCAAAGACATGCTTCTAGGCTGATTGGAGTCTCGAAATTGCCTGTGTGTGTGTGCGCCCAGTGATGGGTCGGCACTCTGTCCAGGGTGGATCCTGCCTTGATGCCTGAGAGGCTCCCTGTGACCAGAGTATAGATCAGACAATGGATACTCTCCACTATTCTATATAGGTTTTTCACTAAATTTTGCATTCACTCAGGTTTGTTGACGGTGGTGTGGCTGGCAGATTTATGTCCCAGGATGCCCTCATGTCTGTCTCACTTTCTAGCTCTCCATTTTAGTTATGCTGTGATGGCTCCACATGGAAAGCCTGGAGATATGTGTGATTACTGTGGAAATTACCACTAAGATAACAGAGATGGCTTTGGACTGCTGTTGCCACAATCAGTTTTGCACTCAAGTCTACATCATGGAACATTTTAAACCTTTAATGAATTCAGAAATTATGCTAATGCATTGCTTAAAAGCTCCTGGTTGCACAATTGCACTTGACTATATAGTGTAGTTAAAGAAAGGAAATTATTTACAATCTCATTATTTGTTGTCTGCCAGATGAGGACGGTTTCCCCTTTTGAGTCTGGCTCCTGGTTGGGTTTCTTCCTCATGTTTCAGGGAGTTTTACCTTGCCAACATTGCTTCTGGCTTGCTCATTAGGGATAAATATAAAATTCAATTTTGTGACAATGTCCATTTTTAAAAATGCTATACAAATAAAACCGAATCGAAATTAATTTTGGAGGATGGCTTTGGGGATTTGATCAGACACACATGTTGGATGAGGCCTGGTACATACTCAGCACTCCAATTCATCTAAAGGTGTTAAGTGGGGTTGAGGTTGCAGCTCTGTGCAGACCACTCAAGTTCTTCTACTCCAACCATGGCAAGGTCTCAATAGACCTCGCTTTGTAAATCCCCTGTAGTTGCAGCGAAGAAAATCTTAAATGCTACAGCATACAAAGACTATGCAATACTGTCCACAAACATTTAGCCATATAGTGTAACCAGGAACATATTAAAGTGAAAACCACTATCACTTAATAGAAGAAGAAGTTGCTTTCGGCTGCTCCCTGTTCGGGGTCGCCACAGTGGACCGACTGGTCCGCACAACAACTTGGCACAGGTTTTACGCCAGATGCCCTTCCTGCCGCAACCCTCCCATTTTTCCGGGCTTGGGATCGGCACTGCAGCCAGTGGCTGGGGTTGAGGCATTGGCTGGGAATCGAACCCGGGCCTTCCGCATGATAGGCGAGCAACCTACCACTGAGCCACCAATGCCTCACTATCACTTAATAATAAAAATAATAATACTATTTATTGATTAATAACCTTATTCACTCACATTTAACCCATATTTTTATTCCTTAATTTATTAGTTTCTAAGTTTCCCATCAGTGCAAATTCAATCCAAAGAGGAGGAAATTTTCTCAATCAGGCAACAAGGATTTAGCCCGAAGAGAATTCTCCTCCCTCCTTATTCCCATCACATTTCTCAAACCCTGCCTCTGCCCAAGGTCTCAAAGGTAAACGTGTCAGAATGATGTAACCCATACATACTGTAACAGCTTCCAGCTCTAAGATCAAATATAACAAAGTTATTTTATCTGATCCATTTGTGACTTGCTTCTTAGGAGTCTTGATTATGGAAAATAAAAATGAGTCTTTAAAAAAAAAAAAAAGACTTAGATCAATGTACTGTAATGTATAGTATTAATTTTTTAAAAATATACCATGGTATCTTCCTTCAAATTCAAGAAAGAGAGACTAACTGACTTCATCGGCAAACCATACATTGTCAGTTGTCATGACAAGCGAGAGAGAGAGAGAGAGAGAGAGAGAGAGAGGGAAAACTGGACAAACCACCTTAAAAGAGAATTGTAAAGCCAGTGTTTTGTAGGGGGAAACTACTAGTACTTTAGAGTATCATTTAAATAAAATATGATATGATGTATGTTTCAGCTCAAAATATCACTTGATGCATGTATTATAGCTTTTTCTTAGATTATTTCTCAAGAAGCAGGTCAAAAATTGTAGAGGTTCACAGTATGTATATTACTTAATGAATTAAATAACAATGTAAAAAAAAATAAATCTTTAGAAATTAGCTTAATATTTTGAAACAACAGTGTGAAAAACTGCTTATGTATTTACGAAAAATAGTTTGGATTATTTGTTAGTTACGGTAGCCGGACAACACACTGAGCAGACTTGATGCAAGTAATATGCAAGAGTATTTCAAAAAGGCAATTTACTAGAGCCAAGCTACTCAGCTCTAGATGAGTCATGATTGTGGTATGTCTTCAAAAAGCATCAGCGTGCCCAGTTTTTTCCAGTGCACATAGCAACAGCCTAAACACCACAGTGAAAGTAATTCCCAGCACTTGGGGCTCCCTCACAGTGCCACTCAGACATGTGTTTTTAGAGATCCCTCCCTCTCTGGCGCTTCACACACCCACTCGCGGATGCTCCACAGTGCAATTGTGGGATGAAAGTCTGACCGGATGTGTGTTTGTAAGAAATGCTTAACTAGATCCAGATGTGGAGAAAGAGTCAGCGGCAGCAGAAGACCCTCGCCTTTGATTAGAAATAGAGCTGCCTTTATTCCCTCTCTCTGTATCTACGCAATGCTTTGCTGTAGTGTAAACTTGAGAACGTGCCAAGATACCTCTACTCACTTTCAACATTTTAAAAATACAACAAAATCGTTGCAATTTTTTATGCAACATCCTTCACTGAAGGGTACAATTTTGCGGATGCCTTTAACAGTCTTCCATTCAATCGAAATAATTTGATATTTTTAACATGAATATTTGATATTTTAATGTAAATTTCTAGGTTTGCAATGTACTGTAATTGCAATAAAAAAAAAAAAAAGTCAGTTAGATTAACCAGTGTCAAAAATATTCTTTCAGTTCATTACACTATTGTAAATGACAAGCAAAATATCATGAGCTCACCCAGTACACAATTTGTAAATATTATTTATTTATTCAATTTTTATTCAAAGGGTGCAGACCTTTGTATAAACTATCCCACAGTGTAAGAATACAATCTGCGTATTAAAGTTAAGATCTTCAAAACTATAACCATTTTTAAAGCAAGCACTAAACCAAGGACAATTATTCATGGCAACACTGAATCCATCTTTCAGAGATGTGCAAGTCAAGGAAAATTGTAGCAAAGTAGAATAGTTTTTTTGATGAACATGAACATATTAAACTTTTACGCAAGTAGAAGTCCATCTAGGACATATGAATGTTTCGAATGTGTTCTAGAGCAGAGATGCATGGTTCTGCTGAGGCTAGAGGGTGGTGCTCAGGGCCACAAACATTTTGGAAGTCAGAAATGAAGAGACTATCAAGGATCACAATTATTATAGAATTAGAAACAAAGGCTGTACCTCTAAACAGCTATGCTTAGCAAAACAAAAGGTCCTTATATCAGACGATTTCTTCAGACCATATCTTTCTTTCAAGAGGCAATATCTAAATCTGCAGCATTAGCACCATGCTTGTGCTTTACTCCAATAGAAGCCGTGAAATTAGAGGAGTCGTTTAGTCATCTTCATCATCACTCAGCACCCTGTTGCGCCTTCGCTTAGCAGGAGCAAAGCGAGTTTCCTCGTCTGATTGATTTCCTCCCTCAGTTTCAGTGTTCATTTTAGAAAGAGAAGCCTCACCTGCAAAAAAATAAATAAATAAAAATAATAAATAAAATAGTAGCTTTATGACCAGATCAACTTTCACAATACAATGGCAACATTAGTAGCATGGGTCACTTAAACGCTTTTTAAAATTTTTTATGCTTAAGTGGTTAAGGCTCTGGGTCATTGACCAGAAGATAGTGGTTCAAGCTCCAGCTCTGCCAAGCTGCCAACGTTGGGCCCTTGAGCAAAGCCCCCAACCCACCCAGGGGCGCTGCATCATGGCTGACCCTGCGTTCTGACCCCAACCCTCCAAGGATATGCGAAGAAAGAATTTCACTCTGCAGTAATGAATATGTGACAAATAAAGACAACTTTACTTAACTTTAAACCCAAGTGCTGTTATTGTTAAGAGAAACAACTCAAATACATACCACATAAAAATAGCCTATCCTCTGTTGCACTGCTCACTACAGAGTGCCAACCTTGGAAGTAACATTAACACAAGAACTACATGATGAGAACTTCATGAAAATGTGCTTCATTGGCCAAGCCTAAGATTACTATGAACGATGCTGAGCCTTGGCTGGAGTTATGTAAAGCATGCCACCACTGGACTGTGGAGCAGTGAAAACTATCTGGAAGCCTGATGGACAAATCTGGGTTTGGTGAATGTCGGGAGAACTCTACCGTAAGGATAAGAGTAAGGATATTGCTCTGGGGCTGTTTTTTAGGGTTTGGTCTAGGCCCCTTAGTTCTAGTGAAGAGTAATGTTAATGCTACAGAATACAGTGGATTTTTAGATTTTTAAACCTTGTGGCAACAGTTTGGGGAAGGCCCTTTCCTGTTTCTGCAGGGCAATGCCCATATGCACAAAGCAAGAACCATAAAGACATACTCTGATGAGTGTGAAGAACTACAGTGACCTGCACAGAGCCCTGACCTCAACCACAGTGAACAACAGCAAATGTCACATTTGTTCTTTTGACTGAAGTCCTATAGCTAAAACTCTAAAATCTTGTAGAATGTTTTAACAAGATTGCAGGGGTTGATGGCAACCCCATATTAATTCCCCTGGTTTTAGACTGGAAAATCAACTCATACTCATATATAGACATGGGGGGGAAGCCCAATTCTATTTCATTTATTTATGTGAAAGTTTGTGGGGAACTGACTATCACACTCAAATGTTGGTTGACACAATTGAGTAGGATGTCTTTATATGTGGCTGCATAACATTTTCCCCTTAATGGAACATGACGCATGACAATGCTCTGTGTATGAGGAGAGGTTTACAAAGACACAGTCTGCATAGAAAGCGTATTTGGGTATGATTGATCAGGCATATACAGTGGTTCATGCTCAAAAACCAATGTGGCTGAATTACAACAATTCTGCAAAGATGAGTGGGCCAATATTCCTCCACAGTGCTGTAACAGACTCATTGCAAGTTATGGAAAACGCTTGATTGCAGTTGTTGCTGCTAAGGGTGGACCAACCAGTTATTAGGCTTAGGGGGCAAATACTTTTTCACACAGGGACATGTAGTTTTGGATTTTGTTTTCCCTTAATAATAAAAACCTTCATTTAAAAATTGCATGATGTGTTTACTTGTGTTATCTTTGACTAATATTTAAATGTGTTTGATTATCTGAAACATTAAAGTGTGACAAACATGCAAAAAAATAAGAAAATCAGGAAGGGGGCCAACACTTTCACACCACTGTACATAATTGGCCATAAATTGTGATCACAAAAAGTGCAAAAGGAAGAATATAGGTCAAACTAATGGACATTCAGTGTACTGGATTTTTAAATATTTTACAGTACCTCTCTCATCCTCATCATCATCACTGTCTAACACACGACTCCTCTTCGCTGAGGTTTTACCTTCAACAGCAGCAGAACTAAAACACAGAAAGGGCTTATTATCCAGACTGAAACAAAGCATGCAAAAAGCAAATTATATATATTAAGGACGAATGGCCAGTTGGAGAGACTGCTGTCTAAACCAAAGACAAAATGGAGCTGGTAGAAATAGATAGTTCCTGGAAGTGTGACTGAGAAAAATATAGGAGGATGTAGGGCAGCATTGAGCCTTAGAAAGAAGTCTTTTCGTGCTCTTTAACTGTATAAAGTAGCTGATTCAATCCCAGTTAGTACTGATTCTTTTGAGAGTTGTTCTGCACTAAAACCCACTATGGCAGAAGCAACACTTAGCAGTTTGTACCAAGTATTACACCAAAAAGGGCAAAGTCATTGAACCTGGATGAATTTGTTAGTCTGTCTGCAACATTTCAGTAAAGATGTTCTGCAGTCAACTAGAAACCACAAGAAATAAGACTTTCAAGTTTGCGGTTTTAAATGAGATTTACATGTTTTTGAACATTTTTTTTACTTTCCTCCATTCACCACAAAAATGTCCCTGATGACAGATACTTAGATAGAAAACACACAAGAGGGGGGAAAAAAACAAGTTCAAAACACCAGGTTTAGAACAATGAAGAAGTGACCTGTCTCCTATTTGTTAAAATCTATTTTGTTTAAACATTTTCATGTAGCTAGGAAACCAGATAACATTAGTCACCACTGCATTTCTCTTTGCACAGACGTCTGGGTTGTAACAATGACAATACACATGGATGTGCCTTGTGAGTGTAGTGCAAACCACATCACATTTGGTCAATTTGCAATGCAGACACAAATTAGATCTGTC
>JAUCMX010000023.1:9923954-10013954 GCA_033459395.1 Hemibagrus guttatus
CTTCAGAATCCTTGTGTTCCTCATATACTCGTTGAAGCTCCTCTTCTTCCTCTGGTGTCCAAATGACTTTTTTCTTAGCACCATCACTACTACAAAAATAAATAAATAGAAAAAAATCAGCTATATATATATATATATATATATATATATATATATATATATATCTATCTTTGTGGAGTCAGTTACAATAATACAATGATAAAAAAAAATACACAATACAGTGAAACTTCTAGATAAAGAAACCGAGATAATATAACATTCCTCAAATTCAAAAGTTGATTTGGTTGATCCTTAACCCACTTTGTTCAAAAAGTAAAGATTTATGAATGTTCAGTTTGTATACTGATAAGAAGTTGCTTTCGGCTGCTCCCTGTTCGGGGTCGCCACAGTGGACCGACTGGTCCGCACAACAACTTGGCAAATGTTTTACGCCGGATGCCCTTCCTGACACAACCCTCCCATTTTTCCGGGCTTGGGACCGGCACTGCATCCAGTGGCTGGGGTTGAGCCATTGGCTGGGAATCGAACCCGGGCCTTCCTCATGATAGGCGAGAAACCTACCACTGAGCCACCAATTCAGTTTGTATACTGATAAGCAGTGTTAATTTTGACAGCCATTTTTGATTTAGTCTTAGTCTTTACCTTCAGACGTAAATGGTTATTAGTCTTAGTCACATTTTAGTCATTTTTGTCTTTTATAGTTTTAGTCGAAGAAAAGTCATTGCATTTCTGTCAGGTTTTAGTCATTAGTTTTAGTCAAACTGCAGTTACCAGCTTTAATTTTGTTAATTTTCTATGTAGTATTTCTTTGTAGTATTTCTTTCTTTAAACCAATTAAGCTTATGGGAGATTTGAATCAAGATAACAAGCTATATTGACACTGCACTCTTAGCACTTGTGCAGCTCTACATATCCCTTTTTCTTAGCTGGATATCAGTCTGCTGTGCTGCCCTTGCTAATTTATAAGGTAGGATCATACATTAAGGATAGGTAAAAGTGGTCAATAATTCAATAGTATCAAGTAAAAACCAAAAATGTTTTCTTTAGCTGTTATGGAAAAACAGCATTTATTTTCTGAAACTTCAAATAAAATGTGAATTAAACAGATAGATGTTCAAAAGCAGCTGAACATATATTACTAACATACCTTTGTCTGCCAACAGTATTTACTGTATAATAACCCATTTAGAGTGTACATTTGGCAAAATGTAAAAAGCAAAATAACATTTTTTATTAAATCTGTCACCTCAGATATGGGAGCATCAACTTCTCCAGAATGTAAATAGGGAAAAAAATCATGTAGTGTATTCCAGCCTTAAGCATACGAACATGGCCAATAACTTAAACAACTTCCAAATCCATCTGACATTTTAGAAACAGTTTGCTATCTGCATGCTATTAAGTTAATAAAACAAACAGGCTATGGCCTAAATAATCTTGCTACAGCATGTGATACAGATTTCATTAGAAACAGAGCTGAATGCTGCAGAAAAGCAGAACTGTTGTACAATATATAATGAAGCGTTTTACATTTATGAAAGTCTGGCTCAGAACTATGCAGTAAGGCTTAGCTAACTGACGTTAGTTAACAGAAAGCTAAAATGTAAAAACGTAAAACTTGCTAGTGAATTTCCCTGTGGACACATCCAGTAACACTGACCTAACGTTAAGAAAAAGTACTTAAATAAGACTAAATAGAAGACTATCTGTGACAGAAGCTGCATAAATAGCCTCTTAAGATTCGTGGTATTCTTTCTGCCTATTTTATAGCCACAGGCTTCTCTCCGTTTTCTGTGACAGTGCACCATGTTTTATTTTCCAGAGGAATTATAACAGAAATGCATCCGTACATCAGTTCTTCGTTTTCTTCCTAAAGCTTCAGGTGCTGAAGCCACTGCAGCTCGCCAGGCCAGTTGGAGATTATTTATCCTACCCGCTAACTGTCTGAGATGGAAACGCCCCTTATCCAGTCCAGTGACGCACATTTTTAAAGACAGTTAGCCAATACAAAGAGATCATTTACTCTAAATGTCCGATACTCCTAAAAAAAAAAGCATTTTAGTCCAGTCTGGTCTCGTTAACAAAGAAACGTCTTAAATTTCGTCATAGTTTTTATCATCAGATATTAGTTTCGTCGTAGTCCCGTCTTAGTCACAGAAAAAATGGTCGTTAACGAATATTTTGTCATCGTCTTCATTAACGAAATTAACACTGCTGATAAGGACAAACGCATAAAACACACACTCACTCATCTGCACTGTAGCCTTCAGTCATCTGTCTCACAGTGTGAACATTCTTCCAGAAAAGTAGTTCAATAAAGGCTTTGCTGTTATTGGTAGTGAGAGAGAAGAATCGGTTCACAACATACTTGGCAAAAGTAACCAGCTCCTGTCAGAGGGAAAACAAGAAGAGAGACATTAAAAGACACTTCTTATTATTACCAATTCATAAAGTAGTCTTAAGCAAGATAGCGCAGTAGATCCCATCAGCTGGCCCATGATTCAGACCTGTAAACTATTTTCAATATGCTACCATAATGAGGACTAAGACAATTTCCCTGCCTTCTATCAGATCCTGTGACCTACACTATACAGATTACTATACAGATGCATTCAGCTAAATTTTAATGTACTCTTTTTTGATAGTTGAGTTAGAGTATGGTTATATTTATGTTAACAATACTCTCAGAGTGAAAACTGTAGTGGCACTAATCAGACAATTATAAACCCTATTAAAAGGATTACATGCTTTCAGAGTTAAACATCAATGCACTTTATACAAGAAAGCTGCACATTGACCTATTTTTGCTAGGAAGAGAACAGTGGTAGGCATTGTACTACTGATAAAGTCATGAATTCAAATCCTGGCATGACAAAGCTGCCACCCTCAGGCCCCTGAGCAAGACTTAACCCTCAATGGTTTATTTGTAAACTGTCTCAAGTCCCATCGGATAAAGCCAAATGAGGCAAATGTAAACAAAGTTATATTAAATGTGTAAAATGAGAGAGTGACTAGGAGTTTCAAAAGTGGATTTGTGTAAACCACCTTATAGGCTGAGGCAGCAGGGTCAGTGAAGATTTTATTGAAAAGGTGGAAAACAGAAAGCTGGAAAAGCAAAGCATCCATCTTCAGGTCCACAGCAACACGGTAAAGCATGCGGGCAATGCAGTGGTTGGTATGTGGTGTGTTTGTTGAGTACGAGCGCAGCAACACCAAATATGGCTGAACAATGTTTGGATTTGCAAACCTGGTACGGAGAAGAGAAAGAAAAAAAAATTGTCCTTATTAAATTCATATTAATATGGCAATTATAAACACATTATGAGCAAGCGCAGACCTGTATTTCCATTATGAGAGTTTTATACAGAGTAAGCGGAATGAAAAGAAAAATATTGAGTTTGTACAGCATCATGAAAATCAATAAGCTTGTTATTAAACTAAGCATACCCAAAAAAAAAAAAAAAAAAAAAAAGAAACAAATTTGGTGATAAACACACATCTGGTGATTAGAAGCAGAGATAAATTTTCTTCAAAGTACATATATGATTTAGAAAAAATTCAAAACATTGGGCAAGACTCAGATCTTTAATTCTGAATGCCTCTGCACACACCTCTTGATAAAATCCAAAAAGTTGAACTCTGTTTCAGACACGTTCACAGTCTCCAGTTCATCTTCCTCATCTAGTTCTGTCCCTTCCTCAACCTCATCCACTGCAGGTTCTGCCTGAGCTGGTCCTGAATAACACAGAAACACACATTCAGCAGATTAGGTACAGTTATTTATAGTTAGAACCAATTACTGTTTGTGACCCAAATAAAATATATAATTAATTTGCATACTTCTCTACATAAGTTTTTCAGGAATTTTACTTGCCTGTGTATACTTCATGCACTGGCTGTTTTAAAATAATGATACAGTCCATTTAGAGATTAGCTTACTGGGAAGTTCAGCAAAGAGAATCTGCTTCAGAAGATCGAGCTCTTCCTCAGGTTCCACCTCAGCAGAACCAAACACGTCTCCCTCTGGCCACACCTCGCTGAGAATGTGAAATAAGCAGGTAAAGGGTGTAATCAGCGCTCAATACACAAACAGAGAGCTTGAGTAAGGGAGAACTTTGCTAGTAATCAATGGACAATAAATGCATAAATTAGTCAATTAATTTCTTAGAAAACACATAATGCACACAAATCAATTGTCTCTATGAAGTCTGTCAATAAACTGGCTGAAGAATAAAAGAGAATGTACTATGGAATTAAAACAGCTTGCTGTATGTGATATATGGTCACTTTAGGGGAATATATTTATTTAGCATTTGCTTTGCTAGAAAGATTCTGTTCCCTGGACAAGAATTAAAATTTGTAAGAACACAATAAATAGAACAGTCATTCAGGAGGAAAATCCAAATTCACCATTTCTGAAGAGGGTAAATATCACTACACAACATTTTCTTTGCTATTCTGATTGTTAAATGTCCCCAAGGTTGCATTTAATTAGGCAAAAAAACACAATAGGACAGGTACTGTATGCCAGGCTCTAGCTAGTATATAGAATCTGTATACATTCTATGAATGTGCAGCTGCATATACACAATCTAATATCGTTCTTGTTACACACTGTGCAACACTGTGATAGAAACTTTTAGAAGCTTGTCTTATTTTGTATCTCAGGTCAAAGAATCTCATGTTTAATGATGTCATTTAGATAGTGTCATGATTTACCGTGCAGCTCGCAGTAATCCGAGTGCTTCCGGCCCAGTGCGGGCTAGCAAAGCATCCTGAACACGAATCATGGCTTCAGTCCGCTGCTCAGTAACAGGGACCTCAGAAGTAGCATCAAAGGGCACCACACCCTCTCGCAGAGCTTCTGATAACTGCAATGGTTTTAGAGGATCATTTTTAAACTGTATTCATTATAATTAAATGTCTGGGCATACAGAATTCACTCAGAATTTCACTCAATTAAATCCACCAGTGTGCAGGTCTATACAGTCTGACACCATTGTCACATATGCAAGTAAAAAAAATAATCCTGTGCTAATACAAAGAAAATCCACATATGTCGAACTCCTAGTACTTATGGTAGCAGTCAATTACATTATTGTCTAGAAAGCCAAGTTAGAAATCATATCTGTTGTTGTTGGCACTGCATGTCATGGTCACAAAACTCTACAATCCTTAAATTTATATTTATAGTCCAACAAGGTGCATACCAAATACCTTTAGAAGATAAGTCATGTATCTGCACAGAAACACACAAAAAAGTCTTACAAGCCTGCTAACTGATCTTCAGCCTACAACACCTCCATTTATTAGGCACAGAAGATATGAGTAATATTTGATGCTCATGTTATCCACAACTTAACATAACTTCTTCTGGTATGTCTTACACACAGCATAAGTTAAAGACTGTAAAACAACTAAGCACTTTAGACCTGTACTGTACCCGTTTTGTACGCCAAATTTTTCTCTCTCATGGAGCATATGTAGAACATCAGCAGCTACAAAAGTTACTTTCTCCTCTAGCATGCAATAATAAGGCTTTAAGTCTGTTCTTTTCTGTCAGTGTGCAGATAGAAAGTGGGGAAGTCAGCCCATGTATTAATTCTGCGTGATCACTGGCTGGATAGAAGTTAAATCTTCAATAAAAACCAGATTCATCCAAGCTTGAATTTAAGAGGTACAGACAATGGGGGGGAAATATAAATAAATAAATAAATATCCCTTAATATAATTTTTAACCAAAATCCAAGTAAGAACCTTGCAGTATGTGTCACAATGTCTCTGAAAAGTCAAGCAGAGAAGTCTAGCACATAGAGCCATTCAAGTTAACAGCCCTGATTTGCATAGAAAAAATTATAGAGAGGAAACAGCAATCATTATGGTTCATTATGCCTTTTTTACACTTTAAAGTGAGAAAAGCTTGAAGAAAATAAAAAAATAAAAAATAAATAAAAAAAACCACATGCCTGAAAGCCAGAAGCCCTGAGCTCCTGAGACACAATTTGCCATGTTTCCTCCAGTGCTTCTGGAGTATTCTCTATCTGCACAGTTGAACTCTTTTTCTTCTTTCTCCTTTTACTCTTTTTTTTCTTTAAAAAAAAGGAAAAAAGGACACCGAGAGAGAGAGAGAGAGAGAGAGAGAGAGAGAGAGAGAGAGAGAGAGAGAGAGAGATGACAGTACATGACTAACTGCAACAAGTCAGTTTTTACTAGGGGTGTATTGACACTTAGTGTAAAGCTATGCAAAAATATGACTATTTGCATTGTGGAAATGTGTGATTGAGAGTTGAGATCAGCATTCTATTAATTATGCGCATGTAATGCATTTACATTCTTTTTCAGGAAGTCTGCAATTTCCATACGTCAAATCCAATAGCCTAATAGTTCCAGATTGTGATGACCAGTACACATTATATTAAGTTACACAGCTACATTATAACGATTGAAAAGAGCATTTCAAACCAGAGTACATGGAAATCTACATCTGCTACAGAGCTCAGTATTTTTCAGTCCATCATTTGACTGAACTATTTGACTATATTTAATCAAAATCAAAAATGCTATGGTGCACCTGTAGTGCATTTTATTTGCACTATTAAACCTCTGTCCATAAATATAAAGTTAATAATCATTATTCAGTACTTAGACAAAAGGAACCTTAAAAAAATATGTTGACTTTGTAAAGTGGACCCCTTTTACTAGGATTGACAATAACAGAGACCACGCCTTCCGACAGAGACCAACAGAGGAGCTCACATGCAAATATTTTAAAATTGTTGGATATACTAATGAAGAAGTTGCTTTCGGCTGTTCCCTGTCCGGGGTCACCACAGCGGACCAACTAGTCCGCACAACACCTTGGCACAGGTTTTACAGCCCTTCCTGATGCAACCCTCCCGGACCGGCACTGCATCCAGTGGCTGGGGTTTGGGCATTGGCTGGGAATTGAGTCCGGGCCTTCCGTATGGTAGGCGAGAAACCTACCACTGAGCCACCAATGTATATGCCCTGTTGGATATACTAATACATTTTAAAATTAAAGTACTCGTGTTAACTAATTTTCAAAAAAATAAGTGGAAGTGTCTCAGTATCTATGTGATAACCCAGCTCCTTTGAAATAAGCACAAAAAGGCAGGTTAATATCCTAAATATACATTTTCTCTCAATTGCCAGTAGGACAGTGAGCTTTCCAAAGAGTTTTCTCCAAATTTTCCACCCTTGTTGTGCTCACCTGCACAAGCAGATTGTTTCGGCCCTTGCAGAAACGTTCAAGCATTCGTAAAAACAGATGCGTGGATTCTACCAGATCACGAAGAAATGAGCGGGGCTGCATTCTCTCATCAAACTTTCGCAAGAGGGTGAGGAAAATCTCTCTGAACTCCATCAGATAGAAGATATTACCTGTAAGCAATGAAGGGAGGATTATTAGACATTCAGATTATTAGACATTATTAAGTCATTAGATGACTTAGTAGTAACGATGTAACATGCAAACATTAGGTGGCAACACATTTTTGCACACTCCCTCACAACACCTGCTTAAATAAGATAAAACCCAGCAATATACAGCAAATAGTCAACAAACTGCAGCCAAATGTGCTTAACATGGCAGAAAGACACACAGATCTGGAGAAGAAATGCTGTGTATAAAACAATCACTGCAAGAACACTCTGTATTTGTCCTATGCCAGTAAAATGCTATGATGTCTGTAGACATTATTAATTATTCTGTCAGATCATTTGTAGTATGGCTTCTATAAATTCCCACAATCCCATAAATTTTTTTTGTTCACACTAAAAATTCCAACAAGACAAAGTGTACTTCACAACTTTGCTTCCGTAATAGAAAAGGGGAGACTTCTAGCTAGTTTTAAAAAAAACCACAAATTATAACAATACTATCTTTGTAAAATGCACGAGACAGTAGAGTATATAGTGTATAGTGCATCATTTCGGGCACAGCTTATTAGATACAAAGATTCATCTTGCAAGTTGTAAAATATGCTACTGAAATGGTACTTGTTAGTAAGACCAGTACATCAACAACCTATGCAATAAATATATATACACACTGATTTTCTCCAAGCAAGCCGTTTCATGCTCTAGAGCAACCAGAAGCTGTAAAAACAAATGCATTTGAAAGAGCTTTTTTTTTTTTTTTTTTTTTTTTTTTTTTTAAAAATCATTAAAATGTTCTGTTTTAACATTTAATGTTTCTTACTCTTGATAACATTTGCACTCTGGCAGATGTTCTCATCTTTAGAGTGATCCATTTCATTTACAGTCATCAGAAGTTCTTGGTAGGCCTTCAAAGCCAAATGCATCCTACAAGATAAATATACAAGCAAACAAATTATTTATTACTGTAAAATTCTTAAAAGTTAAAAATTAATGATGGAGCGGCAACAGTGTTCATTCTGACCTGCGAGACCATGATGTGGCCTCTTTGCGGTCGGTGAGCATCATCTCATAGTAGTTGGTGATGTTCTTCTCTATGAAGTGGAAGGTACGAATGGAGAGGGTCTCAGAGACAAGCTCAGGTCTGCAACCATTTCCACGATTAAAGGCCATGAAGAAGCTCAGAGCCCACAGGTAATATGTTTCATCATGTTGCTGGCCCTGCTCACGAATTAATGACTCCTGAAAAAGAGGTACAAATGTTGAACAAACAGGAGATAAATAGAAAGAATGGAAAATAGAAACGTCCTTCTTAGGACAGGAATGAAACAAACTTTTGTACATGGCAGCATAAATGACAAGCAGATAATTAACAATCAGATTTTTAAAAAATTATTCTGCTAAAAAAAAAAATACATAAGTAATAAGTAAAAATACAAATACATAAGTAATAATGTGCAGGTATAATAATAGTAATAATAATAATAATAATAATAATAATAATAATAATACCAGGGGGTTATATGGCTATAAATTATCATGAGTCTTTATGTCAGCCGAGTTTCCTAAAACCATGTTAGCACATACATCTTTGCTAAACAGTTGCAAAAAAATCACATTATACACTTTCCTGACCAAGATGACCTAAGCTTTACCATATTCGTTTGGGAAACAGGACGTGTCTAAAAAATGTTTTTTGTTTTGTTTTTTACACAAACTTCACAACATGATTAACAAATGTTATTTGGATGGAAATGATGGCCACCTTGACAAGATACATGAGTCTATTGTAGCAGTGCTCCAGGAAGTCTATGCAGAATTCACGCAGGAAGAGCCGCACATTCAGGACAGAGCGGCGCTGGGTCTCAGTGTCTCGGGCTGGCTGTTTACGCTTGGGCACGCGCCTCACGGCCTTCCCAGAGTCATGAGAATAATTCTTAAACTGAGAGGAAAAAAGAAATATTAATCATTAAAAAAAATGTTACCTGGTGAAGTCCCCCCCCCCCACGTTGAGCATACATTTTTGTTACTAATTCTACTAGTTAAAGATTTTAATCCGTTATAAATGACAGCCAAAGCCCATGCAATATTCTCAAAAGGTTTTTGTTTGAACTTTAGGTTTCATGTTTGCTTGTGTGACTTTCACTGAAAATGAATATGGAGGACTAATTGTTCACATGAAAGTGACAAAAACAAATAGAAAAATTATTTTATTGCTTTCCTTACTTTCCTTTCCTTTATATATTACTGCATTAGGAAACTAATGTGGTAAACTAAGTAGTTACTATGTACTCAACATGGAAGTAATACAACTTTCATTTTTTATGTAAAATCCACAACTCATGACTGCAAAAAGTTAATAAGTCAATATCATACACGCTGAATAAATACAACAATAATGTACAATTGACGTGAGTTTGTGATGAAAACCTGGTTACACAATGACCCATTTAATTTCCATTTCTTACATGTCTTGACAAGTCAACTACAGCTGGGAGCAAGAGGAATACTGCGGAAATTTCATTATGTGCTCAAATTACATCTTTATTTTTATTGTCATTTACTCACATTGTGGAGTCCTTGGTGGAAAATGACATCTTTCTCACCAATAGACTTTAATCCCTGGACCACATATGAGCCTCGAAAACGTGAGTGTCTGACAGAGAAAACATAACCCTTCATAAGATTCACAAAGATCTCAGTAATCATTAGCATGTAATTAGACAGTACACTAGTGTAGCAGACGTGAGCAAATGTAAATTCCTTGTATGTTTATCACATCTACTATAATATTCTTGAACATCCATTTGAAGCAAAAGTACAACTACTTACTAATACAATCATCTAGTCGATCAAGTTACAGCAGTGCAATGCATAAAATTATGCTGATATAGCCAGCGGCTTCAGGTACCATTCACATCAACCATAAGGACGAAGAAAAAAATGTGATCAATGATTTTGACAATAGAATGAATGCCAGTGCTAGACGGGCTGTGTTAAGTATTTCATATTACTGCTGATGTCCTGGGATTTTCACAAAGTTTGGAGATTGTACTCAGAATGATGCAAAAAAGAAAAAAGTGCATCCAATGAGCTGCTGAGGCTCATAGATGGTAGGGTCAGGTCTGGTACCAACATGAGTCCAGTCCAATGAGCCAACCTGATTTGTCTCTCTAAAGGATGGTGGACATTGTGTAATGAGGTGTGGAAGCTAAGGTAGGCTATAGCCACATACCTAATAAAGTGCATATAGTATACTATAGTGTTCCTAATAAAGCGATCAGTAAGAGAATGTTTGAAAAGACTTCATTGTAAAAATTATCACTGTAATCATCAGTCACTTAAAATTACATTTCACAACTATTAAAAATGTTTGTTACTACAGTATGTAGCAGCAAGGTATTAATACTCTAACCTAATGAGGCAAATAAACTGAGATCAGCCATGCATCAAAACACCAAGTAATTTTTAGAGTTATTTTAATACTTATTTCAAGTACATTAAAATAAAGAATAAGTAAATTTGTGACCAACGTAAAATATGTACAAACTAAAAAAAAAGTTAGCAGGTATTAATCTTGCATGTGAGACATTAGTTTGTGTTGTTTGTGACTGTCTACAAATGTACTAAATCAGTTATACATTTCTTATGTTTCTGGGAAACATTAACACACCGTTTTTTAATCAATAAATGTCATTGCAGTGATGCAGACAATTCAGCTCACATGACTGTTTCCCCAAACGGCCTTTGAAAATATTGAACACAGTGTTCAGAGAATCCATTATTTCATAACACAATGCAAAATAAAACTTAAAATCAACACATCCTAGTTTACCTGGTTCCTCTCTGTAGCGTACGGCTTCGTTTCTCTGCCATCTCTTTCTGCCTGAGGGCTTCTAGCTCTTGTATGTCTTTCTGTTTCTCCTGTATGGAGCGGCTTTGTCCTGCACTCACCAGCAACTCAGGAGTCTGAAGGGAGCAAAGGAGATGAACAAAACCCATAAAATTAAAATGCATAATAAAACATACAGTAAAGAACAAAACACATTTAGAAAAGTTTCAAATTTTGAATATATTCTTTCATTTATTGAACATACCTGATCTCTAAACATGAGCGAGATGATCTCCAGCACATGCATACTCCACTGTTGCTCACTCTGGGCGCTGGCCAGGAACTTCAGCAGGTCATCCATCCCACTCATGTGGATTGCCCACAACAGCTTATCATGTACACTGGCATCATCATCCACATTCTGCAGGGGGTCGTATTTAAGCCAGATAATTAAGAAACACCTATTTGATGTCTAATAATTTGGATAAGTGAAAACTGACTCATTTAGCAGAGACAAACATTACAGGTTTCATTTCAACACACTGAAAAAGAAAGAAAACTGGAATATACACTACATGGTCAAAGAGACTTGGACACATGCCCATTTCAAAAACCTCTTTTCTAAGAAGGCTTTTTGGATTTTAGGGGAAAATCCACATACAAGTGTTATGGCCAGGCGTTTACAGAATTTTGGGCATGTAGCGAATATACAGCCTTGTGTACACGTACAGTCAAGCCCGAAATTATTCATACCCCTGGCAAATTCTGACTTAAAGTTACTTTTATTCAACCAGCAAGTTTTTTTTTTGACCGGAAATGACACAGGCTTCTCCCAAAAGATAATAAGACGATGTACAAGAGACGTCATTGTGGAAAAAAATATTTCTTTACATTTGAACAAAAAGTGGCATGTCCAAAATTATTCATACCCTTTGCAAACTGTCACAGTCTATGGGAAAATCCAGTTCTATACCATTCCAAATAGCCCAAGCTGTTCTAAAGCATCCTAATTACCCTGATTCATTGGGAACAGCTGTTTTAATCAACTCAACAGGTGAAAAACAGAAGCTCTCTGCTGTTGGTTTGTGGACAGTCATGGCTAAGACAAAGGAGCTCACTGAGGACCTGCGGCTGCGCATTGTGGCTGCTCACAAGTCAGGAAAGGGCTATAAGACCATATCTAAATGTTTTGAAGTTCCAGTGGCTACAGTGCAAAGTATTATTAAAAAATACAAGATGTTCCACACTGTGAAAAATCTCAGAGGACGTGGTCGGAAGCCAAAAGTGACACCTGTGCTGGCCAGGAGGATAGTGAGAGGTAAAAAAGAATCCAAGGATCACCACCAAGGCCATCCTGATGAATCTGGGCTCTGCTGGTGGCAAGGCAGACAGTCCAATGGACACTGCACACCGCTGGGTTCCATGGACGCTGACCAAGGAGGACACCACTTCTCCAGATAAGGCACACAAAAGCCCGCTTGGCCTTTGCAAATGCTCATCTGGACAAAGAAGAAGACTTCTGGTCTTCTGTTTTATGGTCAGATGAAGCAAAAATTGAATTGTTTGGCCACAATGATGTAGCCTTCATTTGGCGTAAAAAAGGAAAAGCCTTCAACCCTAAGAACACCATCCCCACTGTCAAACATGGTGGTGGGAACCTAATGTTTTGGGGGTGTTTTTCAGCCGGTGGACCAGGGAACCTAATCACAGTAAACGGCACCATGAAAAAGGAGCAATACATCAAAATTCAACAACAACAACATCAGGCAGTCTGCAGAGAAACTTGGCCTTGGGCACCAGTGGACATTTCAGCACGGCGACGACCCAAAACACACAGCAAAAGTGGTGAAGAAATGGTTAGCAGACAAAAACATTAACGTTTTGCAGTGGCCCAGCCAGAGTCCTGACTTAAATCCAATTGAGAATATGTGGAGGGAGCTAAAGATCAGGGTGATGGCAAGGAGATCCTCCAACCTGAAAGAGTTGGAGCTCATCACTAAAGATGAATGGGCAAAAACACCAGTGGAGACATGCAAAAGGCTGGTCAGCAATTATAGGAAGCGTTTGATTGCTGTAATAGCCAATAAAGGCTTTTCTATTGATTATTGAGAAGGGTATGAATAATTTTGGACATGCCACTTTTTGTTCAAATGTAAATAAAAGATGAGTAATAATTTATTCCACAATGATGCCTCTTGTACATCGTCTTATTATCTTCTGGGAGAAACCTGTGGCATTTCTAATCAAGAAAAAACTTGCTGGTTGAATAAAAGTAACTTTAAGTCAGAATTTGCCAGGGGTATGAATAATTTCGGGCTTGACTGTATGATTGTTTGAGGAACAAGCTAAGGCACATTAACTCTAACCTTTTCCTCAGTGGGGTCAGCAGGGACATGTAGCACATTCCTGACAAGCAGCAGAATCCTCTCAATCAGCAAGTTATCCTCCTCCTGCCTCTGTTCCCAATCCTGATAAAATATGAAAAAACAGGAGAAAAGAAATTAGATTAATAGATATCTTAATTAGATTAAATATAGATGTTTTTCCTCTAGTACATTCAAAACCAGAAACTTTTCTATACAAATTCTATATGGATGATTTTCTGAGGGCTTCGCCCTACAAGAGGCCAGCACTGACAGGACAAACTGGGTTCCATTCAGCAAAACTCACCAGTTGCAGCAGGTTGTACAGCGTCTCACTCAGGACTGTAAACAATTTCTCATCGGCAAATGCCTAGAAGCAAATAGATTAATAAATATTAATACTTTTATATAATCAACCAATAAGTTTAAGCTCTTTACTGAAATTATATTTACCTCCTTGTATCCTTGTAGATAAGTCACAACTTGGAGGAAATGGTGTCGAAAAACGGCATCATCTGGGGTTTTTCCAAAGCAGAGAAGTGCAGGCTGGGTCAAGTTCACCATGAGCCTGCAAACAAATGTTATCAAGTCAAGTGATGCCATAAATTCTGACCATATTTTTAAGTGACTTTCATTCAGAAACGTCAAGTGTTCATAATAACTCTTTAGTTTAGTTTTCTACAGGTCATATAAATAATCTGCAAAAATATATACATGCTAGCCCGAAAAAGGATATGGTGCTGCTGTTCAGTACGCCAATTCCCAAATACATGTCAGATCTTTGATACAACACTGTACAGACACTATTTCATATTCTGATCATCTCCCTGTGGCACCATCCTCTCATCTCAGGTTTGGCAAATATACCTGATGCAGGCATCAAACAGAGGCTTGTCCTGTCCATGCTGTGTTATGATGAATAAAAGGTCATTCTGGAGGATCTTGCCGGCTCCCAGCTGCTGTCTTACATCCCTTGTCTCATCCTCATGCCTCAGGTAACGAATCAGGTCTTTAACACTCTCTAACGGAGAGGTCAAAAAGTTGGGAAACAAAGCAGTTTGTAAACCATGGGTTAGTCAAAAATGAGTGAAAACTTGTCCACAATATGTTTCTCTTACATTTCAAGGCATTTGCATAGATTCTCATAAGTAGGTGTAATTATATATTTTTTGGCATTGCCATTTGAGTCGGCTGGAAGTTACATTTACCTTGTTCCTGTTTTTGTTTGCCGTTTTAAAAAAATGCTTTAAAAGGACGTGTCAGAGTGTAACGCATTAAAATTAATATAACTCTGGGGTAATATAACTCTTAATTCATATAACTCGTACATCTTCAAACCTTATCAGAAGCAATCTTTATTGCTATAAAACCAGTGATGCGCTCCAGAGTTTTTAACGTTTGATATAAAGTAAAAATACTCACCTGTCCTCCTAACATCAAATATTCGATCATTTCACATAGTATAGTTGCATTACTAATTAGCATGCTTGAACATCCAATGAAGTTGGTTAAATGAGATGCATCAATCAAATATCATGAAACACAGGACTGGTATTTAATTAGATTTGCTATGCTTTGTAAGCTGTGTATTTTATTTTATTAACCCCTGATGTAGAGTGATATGTCACAGACCGTGCTTGAGGATTAAATTCAAAATTGTTTTGCCATAAAACGTCATGATTGTCAAAAATAAACAGCACAATTTTGCAGAGGAAAATCTTCATTACCATGAAGTTATCTATATCAATCAGGCATAACATTTTGACCACCTGGCTAATATTGTGTTGGTCCCCCTTTTGCTGCCAAAACAGCCCTGACCTGTCATACACTGTATTATGACACCTTTCTATCAGAACCAGCATTAACTTCAGCAATCTGAGTAACAGTAGCTCGTCTGTTGGATTGGATCACACGGGCCGGCTTTCGCTCCCCATGTACATCAATGAACCTTGGCCACCCATGACCCTGTCACCGGTTCGTCACTGTTCCTTCCTTGGACCACTTTTGATAGATACTGACCACTGCAGACCGGGAACACCCCATAAGAGCTGCAGTTTTGGAGATGCTCTGATGCAGTCGTCTAGCCATCACAATTTGGCTCTTGTCAAATTCACTCAAATCCTTACACTTGCCCATTTTTCCTGCTTCTAACACATCAAAATGTGTTGAGCACAAAATGTTCACTTGCTGCCTAACATATCCCACCCACTAACAGGTGCCATGATGAGGAGATCATCAGTGTTATTCACGTCACCTGTCAGTGGTCATAATGTTATGCCTAATCGGTGAATATGTCAGTATCACATATCTGCGATATTCAAACTTTGAGATCAGGACTGTGTCTAAAATTGAAAATGGGATCAAAACCAAAGTTGTTATTACGATCATTAGCACTGAATGTTCCAAGGAAAATAGAAGATAAGCATAGCTTTTAAGGAAGTTGCTATAGATTGTCATAGAAGTCATTATGTGAATTAAAGCTCCAAACAGTGACTCACCCAAGCAGTCAGGCTCTTTGTGATATTTATCCTCCTCCAAATACCCGAGGGCACTGCATGTGGCCAAAAGCTCACAATTCATCATGCACAGATCCACACAACACCGCACTTCAGCCGGGAAAACAAGAAAGAGGTTACACAACACAAACTACAGAAAATCTCAAAACCTTGACTGTTTCTCTGTATATTAAAGGACACTCTATGTAAGATTTTACATGAAGATAATAGCATACATACAACGCTTATAAAAACGACTGTTATTATAAAACTGCTAGCTCTGCAGAACCGGAGCCTCACTAAATATAGAGTTAGCATTCAGCGAGGACTTACAACTTACCAGAGACAACCGGGTCAGGAAAACAAACTTTTAAAGCAATATATTTATAAAGACCAGCCTTCCTTTTTTTTTATTTATAACGTTTATTTTCGAGACACTGTAGAATTGTTAAGGACAATTCTTAATTATCTATAACTCCATAACCCTCCTGTGGCTTAGCTGGCGAAAAAAGTCGCACTTATAAAATTCCCGCGCGTTCCACAGGATACCCGGAAATCGTGTTCAGATCGAGTGACGTAGTATTAAAGGGACCTTGTACTCGATCCGTACCTGAAACACATGTGTACTGCGCATGTGCGGCACTGAAGTCTGAAGTCTTGTCTGAAGTATGAGTATATTGTTTATTTATACGACAGGTATTTATAATACTGTATATATATATATATATATATATATATATATATATATATATATATATATATATATATATATATATATATATATAATAAAGTGCATGTACATTAAAATATTATTAATTTATAGCATACTTATAGATGGTCTAGACCATAGGTCCAGACGCATTCACCAGAGGACGTAGTGGGAGATCTGCCGGGAGGGGTGTGTGTGCGTGTTTTTGTGTGTGTGTGTGTGTGTGTTTGTGTGTGTGATATCTGTGTACTATTCTGTGTAAACTCCAGAGGCTGTTGAGTGTGAAATTCCCAAGAGAGGCCAAATTAAATAAAACTTGAATACAAACAACCACAAAATCATATTATTAATTTGTTGACTTTATTGAACAGTATAAGCATGGAGTCAATTTTATATTAATGTTGCATTAAGAACAATGAATTGTTGCATTCACAACATATAAATCACAGTAAGAACATTTATTTTTACAATATTTGTAAAATATTTGTCCTAACAAATCTAAATAGATAACTGTTTGATGACAATCAAACACACACATACACACTGCTCTGTGCTGCTCAGCTATCTCTCTTCCCACATTCTCTCTGTCCATCGCTGATTCTCAACAATGGCCCCAATGACCTCCCAACACATGACTGCACCCTGGTTTGTAGACCACCTTAAATTTGTATGGCTAAAGTTCCAGATACCATCAAGTGATCTGCACATTAACATCCTTCATGCTATGGAGCCATTGTAGCAGGGCATGGTCAGAACAGAGGGTAAAAGGCCACCCCATTAGGTAGTATCAGAGGGTGAGGCCTGACCACTTGATGGCAAGACACACATTTTAGATCATGCTGTGCTTTCTCCCTCTTATAGAGAGCTTGTGGCTTATGATGTATGGCACGAGGCACTCCTCCTTTTCCACCAACTGGGTCAAAATGGGCCCCAGCCTTTTGTCCAGTGTGTCAGTCTGTAGAACGAAATGTGTGGGAAGTTAAGAAAATGCAAATGTAAGCAGCCACACAAAAGTGCTTTTAACTGGCCATGTGGGGATTAACAAGTAACAGTGTGCATGTGTGGACAAACAGTGAAGTGTGTATGTACTAAAGGTGAACTTTGGACTAATGATGAACTGTGTTGTCTAATGGTGAACTGTGATCTGTGTAATAATGATCTGTGTCTGGTGAACTGTAGGTGGGTTTACAGTGAAGTATATTTGGATTAACAGTGAACTGTGTGTGTACCCAAAATGGACTATGTGTGGATTAACAGTGAAGTGTGTGGACTAACAGTGAGATGTGTGTGAACTTACAATAAGCAATGTGTGGACAAACAGAGAAGTGGGCATGGATTAACAGTAAAGTGCGTGGATTTGTGAACTGTTTGGGGATCAATGACCACCAATGACTGTTTAAAAACATTCTGCGGACCACCTTTCCAATCTGACGTTGTGACGTGATTGGTGTTGCGATATTTAAACACAAATTAGCTTTTAGATAATGCATCTTGACTTGACTTGAGTGTTTTTGATCATATAAATTCATAAGAACAATCAGATAATTAGAAAATAACAAGATTTGTCAATTAAAAAATAAATAAAAATTAATTTGTGTATAGTCTACCACTGCCTACATGGCCCACTAGATGGCGCTCGAAGGCCCACTAGAGGGTTGAGAATCACTGGTCTAAAGCACCGGTTCCCAACAGGGTGGTCCAGGCCCACAAGGGGGCCTCAGCGAGCTCTGAGGGGGGTCGCGTCATATTTTGAAAAGTGTTGAGCAGTGAACATTAAGGGGAACGATCATATTACATTAGCTAATTTTATCCATGCTCCCCTGGCTGACCAAAAAATTGTAATTCGTCCTCCACAAAAACGACAGAGTCCCACTGATTCGCCTACAGCAGCTGATAGTAATGACCTAGGCATACTGGACCCAGGTGAGGAAGCTCCCACCAATTCAGGTTGCAGTGCTAGCAATACTGGAAACACGAAATGCAGGAAATACCAAGATAGTTACCTGAACTATGGTTTTATTTCATTTTCTCGTAGCAAAGAGTACCTGCCCCAGCCACAGTGCATTATCTGCTCCAAAGTCCTTGCTAACGAATGCATGAGGCCGTCCAAACAAATAAGACATTTGCAGACAACTCATCCCCAATACCGCAACAAGCCCAGTGCATTTTTTGAGCACAAGGCAAAAGAGTTGACACACTCACAAAATGAGATGAGGGAAATCACAGCTACTGACAAGAAACTTTTAAAAATATCGTATACAGTTTCTGAAAAAATCGCCAAAGCAAAGAAAGGGCATACAATTGCAGAAACTTTGATTTTGCCATGTGCAACAGAGATTGTCAATTATTTGGAGAGGAAAGTCAAAACAATTGACTAAGATACCATTATCAAATAATACAGTCAAACGTCACATCGCGACAATGTCAGAAGACGTGAGGGGTCAGCTTTCTGTGCGACTTCATGGTAATAACTTCGCACTTCAAATAGACGAGTCTACTGACGTGTCAAAAATGGCACAACTCTTCGCATACGTTTGTTATGACTGGGAAAATAAGCTAAAATAATAATTGTTTTGTAAAGAGCTCCGTACCACGATGACGGCAAAGGATATTTTTGAAACTTTGAATAATTTCATGAGATCAAATGAGATAAACTGGAGCGACTGTATTAGGGTCTGTACTGATGGAGCTGCCGCGGTGACTGGCAGGCAGACCGGGGTAGTTCAGCGTATCAAAGAGGTTGCTCCCCGTGCCATTTTAACGCACTGCTTTCTGCACAGAGAGAAATGGAACCCAGTCTTCATGGAGTTTTAGATGTGGCCGTAAAAACTGTGAACTTTGTGAAAGCCAGAGCCATCAACTCCAGGTTATTCACTGCTCTCTGCGAAGAGGTAGGTGCTGATTACCATACCCTGCTGATGCACACTGACGTGAGGTGGCTGTCCAGAGGGCGGGTGCTGATGCGTCTGTTCAGCCTGAGGGAGGAGTTGCGTGACTTTCTTACGGACAAGAGACCAGACCTTGCAGAGTTTTTGGACGATGACAAATGGCTCGCTCAACTCAGCTACCTTTCAGACATATTCGGTGAAATGAACAAGCTTAACAGAGCAATGCAAGGTGCAAACATAAACATTGTGGTGCAGCTTGAATGAGTAGAGGCTTTCAAAAGAAAACTACACATGTGGTAAACCTTTCATTTTTTTTAAACCTTTTAAACATTTCTCCTCCGGAATCAGTGACATGTTTGAGCACACCCATGCATTTATTACAGACAGACAATGTCAAATAACAGTGCATCTATGAAAGGTCCTGGAGAAATTTGATAGTTATTTAACTGAGGAGCAGGCAGCTGATTTTCTGTGGATCAGAAACCCCTTCACTGAGAACATTAAAGCAAAGCTTCCATCTACTCTGCCATCAAGACTTCTGGAAGAGCTTATAGAAATATCCTCTGATGCCAGCCTGAAAACCCATTTCAGTGAGGTTCTATTGGAATCATTCTTCTCTGAAATTGCAGAAGAACACCCAGTCTGTTACACAGCTGCAATGAAGGTGCTGATTCCCTTTAGCACCACCTACCTTTGTGAAGCTGCATTTTCAACCATGACAGCCCTTAAAACCAAATACAGGGCCAGACTGACCCTTGAGGATGATATGCGTCTTGCCCTGTCAAAGATCTCTCCACGCACTGACAAAATTATTACTCACTTCCAGCAGCAATCCTCACACTGATTGATAAAGCCTCACAAATAACATGCAAGTATTGAGGAGCCAGACAGCAGTCATTTTGTAATAGCCTATATTCATTCTTTTTTCCTACTTTTTGTTATTGCATTTCAAATAGGGTCAATTTATAGGCTACTCCTAGGCTTACGTTTTTAAATGACAAATGGCCTGCTGATGTTTTTGTTATTGTATTTTCAATATTATATATAGGCTATAATTTGTGCATAAACATATCTGGTTATAGTAATAAACATACTATTTGTTTAAAAACAACATTTTTTGTCATCCTTGCTGTAAGCTTGCAAGAGCGATAATATCATTAAATGTGAAGGGGGGCCCTAAAATATTTTCTTGGGAAAAAGGGGGTCTCAGACAAAAAAAGGTTGGGAACCACTGGTCTAAAGGATAAGTGAGCATAAACTAACAGTGGAAAGTGTGTGGACTACTGGTGAACTGTGTTTCCAATAATGGAAAACAGTTTGTAGACTAATAGTCAAGTGCGTATGGATTAATGGTGAGGTCTTTCTGAATCATCAATTAACTTTATGTGGACCAATTAGAAGTGTGAGGATTTCCAGTGAACTGTGTGTGAATTAACAAATATCAGTGGTGAAGTATGTGTGTATCTTCTTCTTATAATATAATAATAATAATGTGGCTCACTGCAGATGTGAGCTTAAGTACTCAAGTTTCTACCTCTTTTGCTTTATGTGTTTTAGAAGCTGAAGCAAGAGCAAAATGAGCATAATATTCTGAAGTTGCAGTGCACAGATGATGGAAACTTTTAAACATTGTTATGAGTTATTATACTAATATAGGTTTTTCCTCTTACTAAATCAACTGCTATAGTACACCATGTCTATTCATTTCACACTTGTATATTCAAAAGCAAATATTTAAGCTTCTACATGATTTAATCTGCATTCATCTTATCTCACTACATTCATCTCATAGCATTAGGAGGTGAGGAGCCTGTGGTTCTATGAACCTCAGTCATAGGTGGTGTTTAACACCTAGAATTTCTCCAATAGGTGTGCCCCTATGCCACAAAGTCAGTGTTATCACTGGTGGGCTCTGTGCAGTTTTCCCAACATAAGCTGAGGAGGATGGACTGGTACTATACAGAACCTGTCTCATGGATGCTTGTTGGGGCCCCAGGAGCTTAATTCTAACATCCTGTCACTCATAGGGTAGCCTATGGGACCATTGGCATAGGTCTAGTAGGACCACATGACCGATCTGTGTTTTAAAAAAAAGTCCCAATAGATTGTATCCTGAAGTCTATACTCTTCTCTATTGGGACCTTGTAGCCCTGGCACAAAGAGCAGTCAAAGAATGCAGGTCAAAATGCATAGGGACATTACATGCTTCATGCAGTGTGGGTAGTCATTGATGTTTGCCCTTAATACTGGGACAGGAGACTTCACAATGTGATATTACATCTGGTGGAAATACCAATGATGTGATGCAGAGGTCTGTAGATCAAGCCCATCAGTGTTTGATATATTAGCCAATGAATCTCACCTCAGAGTTCCTGTTGTGGCTGCTTTGATGCTTTCTGATTGTGTCTGTGAGCTGCTTGATGATTACTCTTTACATTACGCTGCCAGAGCCAACAATGAGAAGTATGGCCCAGCTGTTTGTTGATTTCTGGTTAATAAATATTCTGCAGGCAGTGATGGAAATGCCATCATCATGCTCCTTAATCAAGAACCAGCAGGAGGCTCAGGAGGGCTTTGTAGTGGCATCCAAACCACTGTTAGGCAATGGAGGAGTACTTTCTGGCCTAGTAGTTTTGTTAGCTTTGGTTGTGTGAGAGGAGTTCCAATCCATTAGAATGATTGCATTTATTATTCATTTTAATCAGCTTTTTTTACCTTACATATATATATATATATATATATATATATATATATATATATATATATATATATATATATATATATATATATATATATATATATATATATATATATATATATATATATAAAGTGGGGCAAAAAAGTATTTAGTCAGCCACCAATTGTGCAAGTTCTCCCACTTAAAAAGATGAGAGAGGCCTGTAATTTTCATCATAGGTACACTTCAACTATGAGAGACAGAATGAGAAAAAAAAAATCCAGAAAATCACATTGTCTGATTTTTAAGAATTTATTTGCGAGTTATGGTGGAAAATAAGTATTTGGTCAATAACAAAAGTTCATCTCAATACTTTGTCCCATTCCTCCATGCAGATCTCCTCTAGAGCAGTGATGTTTTGGGGCTGTCGCTGGGCAACATGGATTTTCAACTCCCTCCAAAGATTTTCTATGGGGTTGAGATCTGGAGACTGCAGGACCTTGAAATGCTTCTTACGAAGCCACTCCTTCGTTGCCCGGGCGGTGTGTTTGGGATCATTGTCATGCTGAAAGACCCAGCCACGTTTCATCTTCAATGCCCTTGCTGATGGAAAGAGGTTTTTACTCAAAATCTCACGATACATGGCCCCATTCATTCTCTCCTTTACACGGATCAGTCCTCCTGGTCCCTTTGCAGAAAAACAGCCCCAAAGCATGATGTTTCCACCCCCATGCTTCACAGTAGGTATGGTGTTCTTTGGATGCAACTCAGCATTCTTTCTCCTCCAAACACGACAAGTTGAGTTTTTACCAAAAAGTTCTATTTTGGTTTCATCTGACCATATGACATTCTCCCAATCCTCTTCTGGATCATCCAAATGCTCTCTAGCAAACTTCAGACGGGCCCGGACATGTACTGGCTTAAGCAGGGGGACACGTCTGGCACTGCAGGATTTGAGTCCCTGGCGGCGTAGTGTGTTACTGATGGTAGCCTTTGTTACTTTGGTCCCAGCTCTCTGCAGGTCATTCACTAGGTCCCCCCGTGTGGTTCTGGGATTTTTGCTCACCGTTCTTGTGATCATTTTGACCCCACGGGGTGAGATCTTGCGTGGAGCCCCACATCGAGGGAGATTATCAGTGGTCTTGTATGTCTTCCATTTTCTAATAATTGCTCCCACAGTTGATTTCTTCACACCAAGCTGCTTACCTATTGCAGATTCAGTCTTCCCAGCCTGGTGCAGGTCTACAATTTTGTTTCTGGTGTCCTTTGACAGCTCTTTGGTCTTGGCCATAGTGGAGTTTGGAGTCTGACTGTTTGAGGTTGTGGACAGGTGTCTTTTATACTGATAACGAGTTCAAACAGGTGCCATTAATACAGGTAACGAGTGGAGGACAGAGGAGCCTCTTAAAGAAGAAGTTACAGGTCTGTGAGAGCCAGAAATCTTGTTTTTTGTAGGTGACCAAATACTTATTTTCCACCATAATTTGCAAATAAATTCTTTAAAAATCAGACAATGTGATTTTCTGGATTTTTTTTTCTCATTCTGACTCTCATAGTTGAAGTGTACCTCTGATGAAAATTACACGCCTCTGTCATCTTTTTAAGTGGGAGAACTTGCACAATTGGTGGCTGACTAAATACTTTTTTGCCCCACTGTATATGTATATATATATATATATATATATATGTATATACAATCAAGCCCGAAATTATTCATACCCCTGGCAAATTCTGACTTAAAGTTACTTTTATTCAACCAGCAAGTTTTTTCTTGATTAGAAATGACACAGGCTTCTCCCAGAAGTTAATATGACGATGTACAAGAGGCATCATTGTGGAAAAAATTATTACTCATCATTTATTTACATTTGAATAAAAAGTGGCATGTCCAAAATCATTCATACCCTTTGCAAACTGTCACAGTCTATGGGAAAATCCAAAGTTCTATACCATTCCAAATAGCCCAAGCTGTTCTAAATGAGGACATATTTATCATATTTAACATATTTTATTTGGCTAATTTTGTCATTGTGTCATTATTTTATTGTAGGACTGTTCAAACTCTGGCCTATGATTTTTAAACTTTCAAAGAGAGGGTCTTTTTTGGTTTGTAAAAGTTTGCCAACCAGTAAGAAAGTCTTAAAAATTTCCTACTTTAAACACTGGGTGTCGCTAAAAAAAAAAAGTTCTCCAACAATAGAAGGCAAGCTAGCCTGTTAGCTCAACTAAACCATTTTTTTCAAGCTAACCATGCTCAAGAAAATGCTACAAGGTCTAGCTGCTATCTTTTAACTTGTATCTTATGTCTCTGAACAAGAGCTGACCTGAGATCCAAAATAACTGACATAATATGGATATAAAAGGATATAAAATGCAGTATTAATGAGAATAAATGTTATCATTTCAGACAGTCTGTGGCCTGACTGCATTATTTTCATTTAGCGCCATATTTAGCCCCAACAACAACAGTGTTTTTTTTTTGTTTTTTTTTTGAAGAAAAGGACTTGAATTGGTAAATTGAACACAGGATTTGTCTTTTAAACTCCTACCAGTGAAGACACAAATGTAATTACTTTCTGTGATAACTGTACTCATGTTCAACTCATGTGAATTGAAGAGGGCTTTGGCTGAATGCATGTTGTGATGACATCAAATAACACGTTTTTGAAAATCCTCCAAACATTGCTGTGTTTGCTTGATTTTGCATTAATTTCTGCAAGTGCAAAATCATAAAACCCTTGAGGGACTGGCAATATTCCATTGTCTTATCAAGGCCAATAACTAATATCATTCTAGGATTCCTTTGCTGGTTTTTGGTATGTTGCTCATTTTGATGTCTAAGCTGCATGAGTGAATAACCCAAATCTTTTAGTGGTGGGTAAAATAAGAATATATAAAAATGTGAAATAAGAATAACTCAAATAAGAGTAATAGCAGCCTTTTAACACTCCTAATACGTTTAAAATGAGTTATATCATTGATATTTGCTGGTCAACTTTTTGGAACCTATTTTCTCCTGGGTGACACCAGAAAGTGTGATAAAAATTAAGTTATCTTCTAAAACTGTATACTGTAGTCAAAAGGTGTTAACCATAGATATTATCCATTCAATAATGGTGTGTGTGTGTGGGTGTGTGTGTGTGTGTGTGTGTGTGTGTGTGTGTGTGTGTGTGTGTGTGTGTGTGTGTGTGAAATAAACAAGGCTTTTTTTTTTTCACTTGGCTTTATTTCCCCCAACATTTGCTTCTTTTCATTCTCAGTAAGGCTGCAGTAATCACGTTCCATTAAACAGACTGAAGTGAATGGGGTGGATTTTGACTCAGAAATCACATTCTATTTGAAGCTGCCTGGTGAGGCCAAAAGTGCTTACATTACAGAAATAATACGTCCAAATTATGACTACTCATAATGTTGCTCTATAAAGCTGAATTAGAAGGAGATTAAATACAGAGAAAGCAGATTAAATTGATATATCTTGCCTTGCTATGGGTGTAACTTTCACATGCATGAAGGATGTAGAAAACATTTGCTGTAAATAAAGGCCACCACTGGTGTTTAAAAGGTGACTGGTTGACTTCATTTTTGGCTAAAACCATATTGTTGGATTTTTTTCAGAATATGATAAGTATTGATTGGTTATATATTGAACTGTGTAAATGGAGATGATATATAAAGCATCTGTAACAGTTTGCCTAAATGTTATGGTTAAGGCTAAGTTGATAGCACCATTGCACAGTGATAGTATGCACCCCATTCAGAATCACAGTATTGAGTCAAAATGAACAGCAATATTTTTTCTAACATGAGTTTTGTCCTATTAGTAGTAGCGAAAAGCAGATTAAAGGCTTAAACAGATTACAAGTGTTATTATTTCTATTTTGTATGTGTTTCACTCCAGCCTGCACTTTCTTGGATCCTCAGTTCTTGAACATCTCAGTTAGATTCCTTGGAATCATGAGGGGTGTCTTTCTCCTTCCTGGACTCCTTCACCACCTGAGCAGAAAACAGCATGATGTTACTAGTACTGAACAAAACTGTAATAACAATTTTAAAAGTTTAGTCCCTTATTTCATAAGCTGACAAAGGCCTGCCTTTTTCAGATTGAATTGTCATTTTATCAGGTCATCATATCAACCTTACCATATTGGTTGTCTTGCACTTTGTTTGTCCGCCTCTACTCTGCCCATCGATGGAAAGGGACTACCACAGGACAACTTTATTCTCTCTCAATCTCTGTTTCTTTCTCTGTCACTCACTCTTGGTCTATCACTCTGTGTATTTATTTATTTATTTACTTACTATTTTTCAGTCTGTTTCGCAGTTCCTCTCCCACTCTTGCTCAGATCTGTCTCTTTTGTTCTGTCTTTCTTTCCTGTTCTATGCCTATCTGAGACAGTCTTTCTGTCTTGACTTCTCCCTTTCATTCTGTATTTCCTTTTTACTTTCTTTGAGTGACTCTTTCAGACCACTCTACTTTTTTTTGACCTCTCTACCTGATAAAGTGGCCAAATACTGTAAGTATAAAACAAACAAACAAATCAAAACAAATTAGGCTCACATATACAAGTACAGGGAAATTATTTCCTTTGTATATCCTAGCTTGATAGTGAGCCTGTCAGATCACAGGGTAAACCATGAGTCAGCATTCCTTTAAGGGCCTTGTTTAAAATCATTGATCACGCCTCAACCACATGACTGGCCCAAGGAAAGGAGATGTACATTATAAACTAGCAACTAGTTGTGTACTAGATGTAATATTAAAGTATTATTTAAGTTTCTTTATTAATCTATTGGTCTGCATTTAAGGGCATGTATATTGCACACGTGGCACATGTATATAATATGGAATTTGAGTCCTTAATGGAGAATTATGCAGACATTACAATACATAACCACTCTGAAACTGAGTAAGAATCCATAAACAAGATGTCGTACCTCTCCATCACGGGTCTCAACGGTTTTGATCACAACTTTTTTGCTATGTCCAACATCAGCAGGCAGGTCATAATCTAACCAATCAGAAACAGAGTCATGGGGACAAGTCAGAAGAATTAAAAACATAGTTGTCAAAAAAAAACAAAAACAAACAAACAATCAAATAATTAAAAAAACATTTAGAATATAATATTTAGCTAAGAATATTTCTAACTTACCACTACTGCGCATACTGATTGACGTTATGTTCATGACAGGAACAGCAATTCTGAAAGAACAAAATACTGATCAGGCAAATGTAAAAAAAAAAAAAAAAAGGCATGTTTGCTGTAACACATAATAGAAACCTTTATTCTGCCATGTGGCACATTCAAAAATTAAGCATCGAGGAGATGGGTTTTTGTTAAAACTCAGTAGAACTCGTTACTGTTTGTGGAACCTGGTAGTTTAGTACATAGTATGTAGCAGAGCATAATGTACATTTTTCACAAAAATAGCTGCTAGAATAGAGAATATCATAACATGGGCCTATTTAGTGTCTAGCTCATAGGCTGCTTGCTTTCTTATAACCCTCATAGACACAACTCAATAATATAAACTCATAAACTCATAAAGTGTTTCAATTAAATGAAAGGACCATTTAATCGTATTCCAAACATTTGTGGTCAACTTGCTTGAATTGTCAGTCTACAGTATTTGTAAACTCTAAATCTTTATCTTTACGGACATACATACTTGTATTTGGATATTGTGCCAAATGGCTAAGATGTTCTCTCATGTCTGCATCATTCAACCTTTTTTTCAGGAAAGGATTAATATTCACATAGTATCTGTGCATAATCAGGAACTGCACTGGAAATCCATCATGGATTTTTCATTAAACAGAAAGAGTATTAAAATTATGGTCTGTGATCATCGTCTATTCTCTACAGGTGCAGTAGAGGAGAACAGGTTGAAACTAAATATTCTTTTAAAGCTGACCTATACTTCATAGGGCATTAAGGGAATCTCTTAGCCACCAAGACCAAACCTGACCAAACATGAAAACCCCAAAACTACATCTACTAAGGAATCTTGTTAAAGCAGATTCTGTGCACCTAGTATTTGGTTTACTTTCAGTAAGTAAACTGAACTAGACACAACCTAGCATTTAAGATGCACCCATTAGTTATCTGATAGCTGTGAATGGTGTTGGTGATGTTGGTCAATATTAATAAAGTTTATTCCATTCATTTTAATCAATTACCTGCTTTCCTCTCCTTCTAGTAACTTCCTGTAAGTGGCAATCTCAATGTCCAGGGCCATCTTGACATTAAGCAGGTCCTGATATTCCCTCAGGTGACGGGACATTTCGTCCTTCAGGTGACGGATCTCTTCCTCCAGACGAGTGATGTTGTCCTGGTAATTTCCAGCCTCCACTCCAAACTGGTCCTCCATTTCTCTCATCTGCCTCAGCAGAGCCTCGTTCTGTGTTACATAAGTATAGAATTAGTTGTGACTAGAATATAATAGTTGTGAGTATCTATCTATCTATCTATCTATCTATCTATCTATCTATCTATCTATCTATCTATCTATCTATCTACCTACCTACCTACTTACCTACCTACCTACTTACCTACCTACCTACCTACCAAGAATGGCCTGCACAGTATTAAATTTAACTTAATGTCACTGAATAGTGACATAATGTTACTGTATCATATGTAAGCTGTTAGAAATTTCAGCTTCAAATTAAAATGCCTGCCTATGTCCCTCTGCAGTGTTTTATGTGAACAGGTACACACATGGCTTCAAGACAAAACCCAGATGAAATAAAGGTTATCTGTACTCACCGTGCTCTTAAGGGCATCAATCTCACAGTTGAGGCTCTGAATCTGCCTCCTGAACTCATTGGCCTCCTGCTTGGCCTGCCTCATGGAATCAGCATTGCGCTTGGCAGAATCAGTCAGGTCAGTAAACTGTAGTCAAAGAACAGAGAGGTAGTTTGCTGCTGTCAGCATGTATAAGATCCTGGTTATGTATACAGTTTTCAGTCATCCAGGCCAATATTAATTTTCTAACAGCTGCATATTAAAGTGTCTTTAGTTATAAGTGTTACGGTGGGCAAGATCCCTTGTAGGACCACTAGGGGGCCTTCAGCAGGGGTTGTCCTGTCATGTCTGTTTTTGTTTATGTATGCCATGTGTCAGTTCTAGCCCCGCCTTATCCTAATGTGTTCCTCCTCTGTTCACCTGATCCTAATGTGCCCTGTAATTGTATTCCCTATTTATAGTGGTGTCTGTGTGTCTATGATTTGCTAGTCCTCGTTTGAAGTGCTGTGAGTAGTGTTGTGCTTTTGTTTCATGTTCTATGCTCTTTTGTTAATAAACCCCTGTCGATGTCTACCCTCGTGTTGAGTCTGTTCCATCCTCCCGGAAACTACCGGCCGTAACAATAAGTATGAAGAGTAGAATTAAGGAAGACTGTCAGATTCCAAACTTTAACAAATGTCAACTCATATAGAATTATTTCTAAGACAGGCTTCTGTTTAGGTAATTTTAGAAAGCACTCATAAATGTATCAGTGTTGAATGCTCCCATACTTGTAATGCATCCATATGTAATAACATTTGATAACATTACATAACAATGCACATTACATTCAAATGTGCAAGATGTAGATGTTATGTGAATGTGAAACATTTTTTTATTCATGCTTGAGGTAAATATATTGTGCAAAAGTATTGTTTTTGTATGACAGAATTTTACCTGAATTGGAGAAGTATGAAATATGCAACAATTGTATGTGAATAGTTACCAGCATGTGAGATCTTTTTATGTGTATGTCATCATGAGTCTTATGACAGCATGTGAGAACTCTCTCACAGGTGTGAGGTGTAAAACTAGTAAATGATTGAGCACTTTGCATGTACATTGTATTGTGTCATAAACACTGAGTAACTGAAGTGGTGCCTCAAAAGAGGTTGTGTAATGCCTGCCATGGTATGTGTTGGGCTTATTCCCCCTCACCTTGGATTTGTACCATTCCTCAGACTCCTGCATGTTCTTTGTTGCAATGGTTTCATATTGAGCCCTGATGTCTCTCAGAGCCGCAGTCAGGTCAGGACGGACGGTGGCCTCCACCTCCATTTTCATCTGCTGGGTTTCATAGCTCACTTGCACATCTTGGATTTCCTAAGGGTATAGGATACAAAAAGAAGTTCTTCATTCTTTTTCCAAGACTCACATGAATAATGACTATTTTTGCCTTAGTTATAATTTGTTCAGGCTGTAATCATAGGTCATTTCTTCTGTCCTCCACCTTTAAAGGAAATTTCTTTTTCCATAGTAGGTCTATGCTTATTGTAAAAATTGTTCCCTTTTTCAGTTAGGTTCAATTCAAACTTTACCTCATCATGCAGCTTCTTGAGAAATTCAATCTCATCCATCAGAGACTCGATTTTACGCTCCAGCTCCAAACGGGCCAAAGTGGCATCATCCACATCCTGCAAATATGCACAAATATGAAAACATGATCTCAAGACAAAAAAAGGACACAAGGCCCTCCATTATAGGGATAATAATATTATAGAAATAGTACATCCCAAAATAATTTTCACATTATTTTCCACAGTCAGTTAGCAGAACCCCAAGTGTTTTTGGTTTTTGGGGCCATGGGGAGTGGAATACACAGAGGTGGGCAGGTATAGGAATAATTGACAGTTTTGACCTTTTGCTTTTTGAGGGTATAGTTAGGTTTAAGTTTACATTTAAATGTAGCATAAAAATTAATTAGCTACATTAATAATTCTATCAGTGGATAATACTCAGTATTGTATAAGTATTGTACGGTGTGTGTGTGTGATCATCACCTTTCGGAACAGGACCAGTTGGTTCTCAGCATCTTGTCTTTTCTGAGACTCATCATCCAGCCTGCAACACACAAATGAAGTAAATCATGTTCTTTATCTGTATACAGTTATACGATGTATTAACAAATTATACAGCCATTGTTCTATTATTTATAGGCTACCATAAACCTGTATTAGTAGTTATAATTTGTCACGTTTGTTAAGTTTACTCTCACATAAATTTTTTTCCTGACTTTTTAATAATTCATTTTCAATAGGTGATATTGATAGATACTAAATTAGTCAAAATAACCTGGGCATGTGTTATGAAAGTCATATCAAACTGCCAATTTGAAAGCCAAATATTTCATCTCTACTCAATTACATTTGTGATAAGGGGAGCACTATATAAATTCAATTATTATTGAAACATTTCTTTTGATAATTACATAAAACATTTGATTAGCATAAAATACAAATAACAGTATAAACATAAACCAGTAATATGATGTATTGGTTACAATTATTGACTGGTTACAATTATTGTTTAAGAAAAGATCATACACTTTATAATCACAAGACTATTGCTAACTAAACATGAAATCAATAGTATAATATTAATCTATATTCCTGTCTATTTTGCAATATTTTGAAGCACCATAATAATATTGTGCATGTGGAATACTGCAGTCTGTGCAACAGTGCTGTTGAATTTTCATTTCTGATTGATCAGAAAGGTGTTGATTATTTTCCTATAACAGCACAGCTTAGATATTAAATACACCTGTATGGCAAATCACAGGTTTATATTTATGCACTTGTTCTAATGCATAACTTTTTCTATAGTAACAGCTCACATAGGGATTTGTATTGTGGACACTCCACATACATTAATAAAGTATGTAATTGGTAAAATTGTGACATTTTATGTTTGTTTAGCATTTATGGAAGGAGACTCCAGTGCCAGTGCATTGTCCCGGTCAGAGGAAAAGCTGTTCCTCTTGTCCATTTCCTGAAAGAGATCAAGACAGAGTACCCTTTCTTGGCACCATGACAAGGTGTGTGCATGGCATAAAACAAAGCCGCCATTACTAGCTAAATATCATAACGATTAATGATTGACTGTATTGCCATAGCGAACACATTTGAAGTACCATGGTAAGGTTATTCAGTCACAATTTGAGATGGTGACTCCCAATTTGATCAAAAAAAGGCTTCGAAACTGCAAAAAAGGAGTAAATTGTGCCATGCCATCCACTAATATATAGAGTCTTATTAAGAAGAGCGGCTGGTGAGGGATTGGTAATAGCTGCTATTACATTATTGTGAACAGGACGTAACTTGTTTCATAGATATTCCACATGATACATATGACATGTCATTCTTTAATAAATACAAACTTGTTAGTGTTGACATTGGAAGAATAAAACACAAACTGGACATGCTGTCATTGAAAAAATAATCATGGCTATTTTCCTTCACCAGTGTGCCATTTTGTATTTCATTTCTTGCAAATCACAGAAATAATTATTTGCCCATCTAATCTATGAATAAAAAAGTTTATTTACAGATAGAACAGAATCTTATTATTTTGGGATATTCTAGGTTATTTACAAAACTTCACAAAATCCCCACTCAACCTCCTTCCTGGTAATAAATTGGTGGTCCCAAGTTGGTTGTTTTTTAGGCTTTAATAGGACTGTCATCTCACATCTGTCCTGTTGTCTCGTGTCCCTGTCCTGAATAAATGAGGGCTCAGCTGGCTGAGAGCCAGAGGATCAATTAGCTAATGCAGCAGCCACTAAAAGGATTTGGGCTGAGAGAGAAAATGGGGGTCAAGCTACCCGCTGAGCAATTTCACTAAATCAGGAAGGCTGTGGAGGTGACACAAGTAAAAGTGAATGTAGCAATTTAATCAAGGTGAATTAACTACAGCTGAAAGCCTGGTTAGACGGCATGAGATTTACACTGGACAAATCACACAGGAAATAAGATTAGCTATGACTTAGCTATTATTTCTTTTTTTAAACTTTTCTGATATAAAGGTATAGGCTTTCAGGGTTTGAAGCTGAACATATGATTGTCTTCTTCTTCTTCTTCTTCTTCTTCTTCTTTTTCTTCTTCTTCTTCTTCTTCTTCTTCTAATATTAATTTTATGAGCTATCTGTGTTCCTGCTATTTTTAGCCCTGGCCGAAACCTGAGATGGAGACAGGCGTGGTCTGTGTGTGTGTGTGTGTGTGTGTGTGTGTGTGTGTGTGTGTGTATGGGCTGTGGTTGATATTTTATTTCATTCCTGTTACGAGAATATTCTGCTTTGGTACCTAGCTGCAACCCATCAGCCTAGGATTCCCAATAGCTATGATGCTGCCTCAAACATCGAACCACATTGATTTTTCCTTTGGTTTCTTTTTTCTTCCCCAACCATTCTCTCTCTCTCTTTCCACACCCTAAATGCCCTCACTGACCCCAGTTACTCCTATTTAATGAAATAATAGAACAAACTGCTTTAAGTAAGAAGATTGTAGATATATTGTCTAAACTTTTTTTCTAAGAAATAAATCATTAGTTAATGGTTACGTATATCATCTCTAAAGTCTGCCAGTGTTATGAAGAATGTTAATAAATGTTAAGAAAATGAGGTTTGTGGGTGTTTTTAAATAAGGACCTGCTATAAACAAACTTTGTTAACCTGGCTGAATCATAAATGTTCTGTGTTTTAGTGTATGTGATGTATTTTTCTTGTATTTTTTATATTGTAATCTAATTTATTTTATGTAATATATTTATTGTAATGTGTGCAATTTAGGGACAATATACTGCACCATATTGTGAAATGTTATGTTCAGTTTAGCTTAACAGAAACTAAAGTAGCACCTTAAAATGGTACATAAAATTAAAATCATATTGGTTGTCGTTCATCTCGGATAACTGGAGGTGCAGGTTGTTAGTGTACCATAATGTATGCATATTTAAACATGTAAGCATAAGATACAGATCAAACTCCAAAAGCGGCCATTCGTGTTACAGCCTCCCTTTGTCTCATTGCCGTTCCCACCTAGTACCACGCCCTCCTATGGTCTGATCTGAGACACAGACTGAATGATTAGACTAATAAGAAATATGATGCTGCCAAGGGTATGTTCATATGTCTGCATACATCTGTGTGTGTGAGGATCAGAAGAAGGACTCGGAGCATATTAGTAATGTAACCTGTAGATATCAGAACCAGCAAGAATTCCCTTAACCACGCCCAAACAGCATGAAAAACACTTCTGCATCTGCTCTCTTGCTGGAAACTTCCATGTGCTCCTTTTTGAATCTATATCTATATGACTTAGATCTTTTTTGTGTGCTTATTTATTTAGCATTTAGAGTGTCTATCCAGAATTCATTGTGTATAGCAAAAATCAAACAAGTTGTCCATAGTATAATTATGTAAAGCCTCAGAATATGAAACATTTGATTGATAATGGTATGGTACACTATATGCCACTGTTATTCTTCTAAACAGAGCTAACAGTTACATATAAAGTCCTTTTTTTGTTTTACATTTTAATATAATATGTAATGTCTGGCCAGAACATTTCAGTTATATAAATTAATTTATAAGTTGCATTTGTATTACTTTTAGTTTACATTAAGACAGATTTCTGGCTTAGTTTCTGACTAGACGTTTTAAGATATTTATACATGAAAGTGGCTGTCAGAGAATGTGTCAGAGAACTTAATCAGATCTCTCTCACCTCTGCTTGAGCAAGGCCAGATCTTCAGCCATGTTATCTCTGTCCACCTGGATCTGATCTCGCTCCTTCCCAATGAGCTCAACCTGTCTGCGCATCTCCCTCATCTCATCCTGACAGAGCTGGCTGGCGCGGTTCGGGTGGCCCTGCAGATGTTTGCCCTTGTACTGGTTGAGCTCATGGGTGAGTGTGGCGTTTTGCTGCTCCAGGTAGCGCACTTTCTCGATGAAGCTTGCGAAGCGGTCGTTGAGCTCCTGCAGCTCCTGCTTCTCATTGCTGCGCATGCTGAGGAACTCCTGGTTGATGCTATCAGCCAAGGAGAAGTCCACTTTTTCATAGGAGAGGCGAGGACCCGATGGAGCCGGAGCACTGGACCGGACCCGGAAAGTCCGTGTGGACATGGAGACTGGAGCCGGGCTCAGGTAACGGGTCGAGTACGAGGTGTAAGAGGGCATGGCGGACAGGGAGGTAGGTCCACCAAAAGTGCGGCGGTAAGAAGTGCGGCTTGTCAAGTGACTCATGATGAGTTTTTTTCTAATAACACTTCTTGTTCTTCCTCTCAAGGATCTTTCGGCTTCTCTGCACGGATGTCTGGCAGTGGACGAAGCTGGGCAGCAGGAGCTAGGACATCCGAGTGAGAAACACACAGGCTTTTATACCTCTGAGTGAGTCATCTCTCCTCCCCCAACCTTCCAATCCTCACGATCTCTCCATCCATTGTCCATCCATCTTTCTTCCACATAGCCTCAGCCACTCCCTCCCCACAACCCTTCTCTTCTTCATCTCTCTTTCCTCACTGCTCTCATCCTCACCACCTTTCTCTCTCTCTCTCTCTCTCTCTCCTCCATCAACCCCTCCCTGTTGTCCTGCGCTACTGGCACGAGTCCTAAACATCTAGATTAAGACATCATATCTGAACCCATTGCCCCACCCTGCTAGCATTAACAGCATCTGCAACCACAGATTCAACAAAAAACACTTCTCCTTTAATTGTGAACTTGGTAATGTCTAATAATATAGATATACAATATATGCAAACAATAAAGCAAACAATAAAGAACAAGGTTTATTATTAAAATATGATAATGATCAAAAGTCATGATAGCAACTGTTTTTTTATTTAGCATTAAATATATTCATCAAACAACTGTGGAGAATCAGCTCCTTCTGTCCTTCCTTTTCTTTGTGTGAAAATGAAAAGTATTGACGTTCTCAGAGCTCAGCATAAGGCATGACTCTGCAATCCTACTCCTAAGCACCAGATTGCAAAGTGCTATATCAGATTTCTTTCCTGGTCTCAGTCTTGTCACATAAACTGATGTCAAGCAGCTGTACTGATAAAGAACACAAGCAAATAATGAAAATTAAGATACCTACTGAAAGGATTAATATACCCCTTCATACTGATAATGAGTATGAGATTAAAACAACATCTACCAGTACCAAAGAATTATTAATGATACATTGCAAATATATGGTATATTGTATGTATTGTATAATATACCAAATTTGCAGTATGGCATATTGTAAATATACTGTATAAATATACTATATTTTACATTTTTAATAGTTATATAATTTGTTATTTTGCTTCGTTTATGCACTTTAGTATGATGTCTTTTCTGGAAATGGGCGTACAGGGCAGGTGGGAAATGCCTGTTATCAGCCTTAGTGTTCTGATGGTTCTCAGAAATTAATATTAAGAGACTTAACATTTGGGTATGTGGCTGCACTTAACTTGGTTATGCACTGCCTCATTTATTTTATTTAGTTCTTTTGTGGTAGGGTAGAAGATAAGACTAGAATTGGGAAAAAAATTTTTTAGATCTAATAGTTAAAACTATACAACTATGAAATTAGATCTGCTCTGATCTGTTTTTCACAGAATCTGTTGGAACAGTTGTATATGAGTTACAAAAAAACAAAAATAGAAAAACTATCCACATTAAAGTAGAAATGAAGCTACCAAGAGAGAAAAAAAACAATCTAGTACATACTGTCTCATTTCCTAATAGCTGAAGCAAAGAGCAGGAAACATATTAACTACTGTTAATGAATAACATCAATAAGTCTTAAAGAAAAAAGATTGTTAAAAGGTTCCTGATGGGGTCCTTTTGCAAATTTTGTCCTTGTTTAATTTGCTAAACTGAAAAAACAAGTAGTCTGGGCTAAAGATCATTTGTAAAATGATCTGTGTATGCAGTCAAATATCACAAGAGACTTGGAGATAAAAGTGGTCGCTTTTGATTTAAGGATGTCTTTAACACTGTATTAATATTATAGCAAAAAAACATCCTGGTCTTTATTAAGTTACTGAGAGAGATTGCTTACAGGAATAGACAGAATATCCAATATCAATGCTGCTGTTTGTACTTTCACATCACATGATGACTATATCTGTATGTACATTGTCCTTATATCTATACCCCTGTCTTTTTTATTTCTTTATTTCTTCTTTTATTTCATTTCTTTTATTTTCTTTACAGAATCGTGCAATGCAATGCTAATTTCTTTGTTCTTATAGAGTACCTTTAGACATGCATTTGTGCCTCAGATAATCCAAATACATTTCAATTCAGATGCTTGTATTTAAATTTTGTAAGCACCTTAAAGATGCACCTTTAAATGCGCAGAGATATAAAATGCATAAACAAAACTGCCAAAACTGCTGCAAGGAAAAGAAAAATGATTATATAAAAGTTTAAGGATTACAACTGATAATCCTTAGAAATTTCTTTATGAAAGCGTCGATTGTAACAATCATAAAATGTATATATGCATATAAAATGTTTCACATACATGTAAGATATGCTAACCAATTGCAGTGGCTATAAAAATATATTTCTGATGTTCTTTTTCGTTCTTCTTCCTTTTCCTTTGACACTGGTCATGCCATTATATATAAGCTCATACTTCTTGTTGCTGTCTACGCTAGTAGCAAGTGAGTAATGAACAAATGCTGGCCCACACTTCCCTAGTTCATCTGGTGCACATATTGCCATGGAATGATGAGGATTCACTGAATGTGCCAGATTGGATTTCCAGCTTCAAGAATGTATGCATAAAGCTAAACTATATTTAGACCAAAATTAAAATCTTGTACAAACCTTACTTGCATTTGTGCCATTTTAAGCCCAGATTTCCACTAATCCTAAAAAAAACAACAAAAAAAAAACCAGAACTCTGTTGGTTTTTACATGCTTACAGTTGACTGCGCAAAACTGGCCCTCATGTGCCTAAACTCAACCATATTAGACCTGTCTGCTGTTGGTTTCTATACACATTGAATGTGTCTGTAATGGTTCCATTTTTATGTCTGTCCATTTTTTTTTCTTTCATTGTATTACTTTATGCCAGTCTCAGTTCCATTTAGAGCTGAACTGTTCCAGTTACTGATCACGTTATGCTGTGTGGTATAATTGATTTCCTGGGTTCAGCCTTGTTCTATAATCTAATCAACCTGCTCTACCGAATATGAGTTTCTTCTGCTCCATTGCTCTTCCTTTCTACAAATTTCCTGTAAAAATTTCCAACTGCCATTTTCTCAAACACCAATTCCTCTGTCCTTTTCCACGATACACTAACATTATGACCACCTGCCTAATATTGTGTTAGCCCCCCTTTTGCTGCCAAAATGCAACAAACTGTGATACACTGTGTATTCTGACACCTTTCTATCAGAACCAGTGTTAACTTTGAGCAAAATTTGAGCAACAGTAGCTCATCTGGTGGATCGGACCACACGGGCCAGCCTTCACTCCCCATATGTATCAATAAGCCTTGTCCGCCCATGACCATGTTGCCGATTCACCACTGTTCCTTTTTTGGAGGACTTTTGATAGATACTGACCACTGCAGACCAGAAACACCCATCAAGAGCTGCAGTTTTGGAGATGCTCTGATCCAATTGTCTAGCCATCACAATATGGCCCTTCTCAAACTCGTTCAAATCCTTACGCTTGCCCATTTTTCCTGCTTCACACACAACACACATCAACTGTGAAGACAAATTGTTCACTTGCTGCCTAATATATCCCACCCACTAACAGGTGCCATGATGAGGAGATAATCAGTGTTATTCACCTCACCTGTCAGTGGTCATAATGTTAAGTTTGGATTAAAACCATTTAACTTAAGTGACAAGTCTAATAAGGCCAAGTTATAGTTATTGACAACTTTGCAATAATAACTAACAACCATAATCATAACCATGTCATAATAACTAATGACAACTTCATAATGACTGTGTCACAAAGCTATAAATATGTAGTAAAGTATAAAAGTACTTATACACAATCAATAATACCCTAAAGACAATTCAAATTGTACCTGTATATTGTCATATATGACACAACGGGAACTAGAACAGCAGAGGGAGCCCTCGTCTGAATTCTGATTGTGTCACACGATCACTTCCTGGTTTCCCGCACGGGGTTGCGCACACGCCTACCTACCATACCGTGTACTCCCCCTCTATGAGTGACAGCCGTCAATAACCAGCCCATAGGACAAGGGTATCTGTTCCGCCGAACCACGCCCGTCAGGCTGACAATAGGACTGTTTCATCAAGAACAGCTTCCATTCTATGTACTGGATGCCCCCTCTAACCCTCTCATTTTGGGTCTGCCCTGGCTATGACAACATGATCCCCAGATTTCTTGGAGTATGGGAGAACTGACCCACTGGTCACCTCAATGTCTTCGTTCCTGCATGCAACTCGTCAAGTCTCGTCCGTGCCTCACCATGTCCATAGAAAGCTCGACCAATGGCCTTCCTGATGTTTACTACGATTTGGGGGCAGTATTCAGCAAAGAAAAGGCCTCCCGTCTCCCTCCTCACCGCTTGGGGGAATGTGCTATTGAGCTGCTTCCCAATACCACACCACCCAGCCGAGTCTACCCTCTCTCCTTACCTGAGACCCACGCCATGGATGATTATATCAAGGAAGCACTGGCCGTTGGCCACATACGCCCCTCCACTTCCCCCGCGACGGCGGGATTCTTCTTTGTCGAAAAGAAGGATGGTGGCCTACGCCAATGCATTGACTACAGAGGTCTTAACGCAATCACTGTGCACTACCACACCCGCTGCCTTAGAGCAACTACAAGGCGCCCGCATCTTCACCAAACTGGATCTGCGAAGTGCGTATAACCTGGTGCGCATCAAGGAAGGGGACGAGTGGAAAATGGCCTTTCACACCACCCAGGGGCACTATGAATACCTGGTTATGCCCTATGGGCTCACCAATGCCCCCGCAGTCTTCCAGTCCCTAATTAATTAACTCTTTCACGACTTGTTCAACCACTTTGTCATTGCGTACATAGACGATATACTCATTTACTTAGCTTCTTTAACAGAACATGTACAGCACGTGCACACAGTGCTCACCCGCCTCAAGAACCATGAACTCTATGCCAAGTTAGAAAAGTGTGAGTTTCATCGTACCACTCTGTCGTTCAAGGCGTGGAGACAGCTGTCATTGATTGACCAGTGACTACGTCTGTGAAAGAGCTGCAACGTTTACTGGGGTTTGCCAATTTCTATTGGAGGTTCATTTGGAACTACAGTACTGTCGCAGGCCCGCTCACCTCACTTCTGAAGGGCAAACTCAAAAAACTTTCCTGGATGGCCCCAGCCCACGAGGCTTTCATGAAACTCAAGCAGAGCTTCAGCACTGCCCTATCCTCCTTCATCCCGATCCTGAGTCTCCGTTCACAGTGGAAGTGGATGCCTCCAACACCGGTATTGGGGCAGTGTTATCCCAACGCATAGGGGGCTCTGGCAAGCTACACCCATGCACCTTCTACTCGAGGAAGCTCTCGACAGCTGAAAGGAACTACAATGTGGGGAATAGGGAACGACTGTATCAAGGCCGCCCTCGAGGAATGGCGCCACTGGTTAGAGGGAGCTCGTCACCCCTTTCTGGTTCTCACCGACCACTGGAACTTGGAGTACCTACGGGAAGCGAAATGCCTTAACGCACGCCAAGCTCGCTGCGCCCTCTTTTTTTACTAGTTTCCTGTTCACAGTCATCTACCGCCCTAGATCCAAGAACAGTAAAGCAAATGCCTTGTCTCGGCTCCACGAAACCCCTGATACCCCCGCCAGCACCGAACCCATCCTCCAGCCCTCTATCGTTGTGGGTCCAGTTCAATGAAATCTGGTAGAGGAGGTTCATCATGCCCATGCTGAAGAACCTCCCCCATCCACCTGTCCGCCGACTAAACTTCACCATGCTTCACCATCGTGTCTTGCAGTGGAAACACGAGTCCCCAAGCAACGGACACCCGGGCATCCACAGAACGGCACGACTGGCTCAACGGTGGTTCTAGTGGCCATCCATGTTTCACGATGTGGAAAGGTTTGTGAGATCCTGTGCGACATGTGCCCAAACTCGTACCAGCCGTCAGCTCGCTGAGGGGCTCCTGGAACCCTTACCCATCCCACAACGACCATGGTCGCACATCGCCGTGGATTTCCTCACAGACTTACCCCCATCCCAGGGCTACACCACAATCCTAGTTGCCATAGACCGCTTTTCCAAGGCATGCAAACTTATACCTCTTAAGGGATTACCCACAACCTTTGAAACGGCCACAGCTCTGTAACCAACATGTATTCCGCACCTACGGCCTGCCAGAGGACATTGTATCTGACCGTGGGCCCCAGTTTATTTCACAAGTTTGGCACGCTTTCTGCAGGCAGCTGGGAATCAACATCAGTCTGAGCTCAGGATACCACCCACAGTCTAACGGCCAAGCTGAACGCCTGAACCAGGAAATCAGGCTGTTCCTACGGACGTACTGCAGTCGGGAGCAAAACCGCTGGAGTGACTTCCTCCCCTGGGCCAAGTATGCCCAGAACTCGCTCACACACTCGCCACGGGGCTCACGCCCTTTTAGTGCATCCTGGGATACCAACCATCCCTGTTTCCCTGGTCCGGCGAGCCCTCGGAGGTCCCCACCGTGAATGACTGCGTCTACAGAGGGTGGTGCTGCGCCATAAAATACAAGCTGACCGGCGTCGCCGCCCACATCCTACCAACCAAGTAGGACAGCGAATGTGGCTGTCCACCCAGAACCTACGCCTCAGACTCACATGCCATAAACTGAGTCCCAAATTTGTGGGGCCGTTCGAAATTTTACGCCAAGTCAACCCTGTGTCATACCGTCTACGTCTCCCTCCTATGTACTGCATCTCTCCCACGTTCCACGTCTCTCTACTGAAGCCAGCGCATGATCCTAGCCCTGAACATCCCCAACCTCCCCCACTGGACATTGACGGCCGCCGGCTTACCGGGTGCGCGATCTCCTGGATTCTAGGCGAGTGCGGGGGTGCCTCCAGTATCTTGTGGACTGGGAGGGGTATGGCCCGGAGGAACGGTCGTGGGTGGCATCTACGGACATCCTGGACCCCTCCCTTAGCAAAGAATTCTACTGTGGCCACCCCCACAGGCCGGCGCCCCGCCCTCGGGGTCGCCCACGTTGTAGAACACCAGCAGGTGTGTGTGGGGGGGGGACTACAACAGCAGAGGGAGCCCTCGCCTGAATTCTGATCGTGTCACATAATTACTTCCTGGTTTCCGCACAGACATTTAAGCGGTGCGCACACAGGAGTGCGCCGTGAAGTATTGTCCCCCGTGATTATACCAAGCTTTTGTTATATTGTTTGCCATCCTGTTTTGACCTAGTTTGTTTCTTGACCTCTGATTTTGCCTACCTCTGATGTGGATTACTGGTTATGACCTTTGCCTGTTCTTCGTTATTCTCTTGCTTTTCTGGTTTTGACCCTCGCTTTCCCCAACCACGAGACTTTTATTTTGATTTTGCTGTGTTGCTTAAATAAACTGCATATGGATTCTACCTTCCGCCTCCGGCGTTGTGTTACATATATAGTAGTATAGATATATAAATAAAACTAGTAATGGAAATCTTTTACAAAATCACCCATATCTTCACGTCATTGCATATCACAAATCATGTCTAACACAAATAAGGATATATTGTATTGGATAAGATCTACAGCGCTAGGTAAACTGTTGTATATCGTGCTCAAAATGTACAATTTTCCAATAAAATTCTCCCTTTAATATGGGGAGACGGGGCCTAGGTTGTGGATTGTTCAAAAACATTTTTTAAGAAAAAGGTGCCTCTTGGCTAAGATGGGCGTCCCACATTACTGACTTTAGCTATAGCTATCAAAAAAAAGGCTTTTGCCTACATTTTCATTACTTGTTACCTATGTTATCACTGGCAACTCTAGAAAAGACAGGACACCAAACGAGTCTTGGCTGATTTGCAGTAAAATTGTGTAATTTTAGCCAATGTTTATAAAATATATTTAGCCAGATGGATTATTTCCATAAATCAGTTACAGTTTTAAAATGACAAAAAACGAAGACATTTGCCTTTTGTTTTCATCATGCACTTTATTTAAGAAGGAGCAAGATGACAAAATTTAAACCCACACAATTAAACCCATACAATTAAACCCACACAATTTTACTTTTCCCTTACATTTTATTAAGCCAGAATTTAAAAGCAGCCATAGCATACATGTTACAAACCTTCAGTGCTGAGGCCATAGAAGCTATTAATTGGCTGTAGGATTACAGTGCTAACATTGAAGTGCAGCCTCTTCAGCAGTTACAGCTTTCCACATCAATAATTCAAGCAGAGGGTCTTGTTTCTTCCTGTACAGACAATGATCAATAAAGTAATCACAGTTATGCCAGTAGTACTGTTACTATTTCATATATTCATCTATATTATTTAATATAAAGTAAGCTCCTAGACAATAAACTTATCCATTAAATAATTATTCTTGAGGGTACATTAATTTGATTGTCTAAAGTAATGTTCCGCTTAATACAGACATTACATAATGATTATGCATTTTGCAATATTTATCCTCATTTCCTGATCAATGCCTATTCTTTAAACAGGTTAGCATACAATATTATTGTGCTATTTTAGAAAATAGTCAACAAAACCTACCTACATAGAAACTCTGGATGGCCTTTCAGTAGCAGCACTAAAAGATCTTGGTAATAGTGTTGACTCTACTCTCTGATTTGAAGCTCATGCATAAATTACTAGGATAGTCTTCTTTCATCCCAGGAATATTGCTAAGATAAGAAATATAATGTCACCACACAATAATATAAAAATACTAGTTGATGCTTTTGTTATCTTTAGGTTGGATCTGTTATCTGGATTTTCCAGTAGTTGAATAAACAAGCTCCAGTTAGTCCAGAGTGCATCTGTCTTACTATTCCTTACTACATAAGGTATGACCACATCCACTCAATCTTATCCACACTGCCTTGGCTCCCAGTTAAATTTCACAATGCTTATAAAATACTCTGCAAAATACTGAAGTGTCTTGTGCCACAGTACCAGCGTGAACTTCTGGTCTTGTGATCCACCACACCATACACAATGAAAGCTAGGGAAAAGCTTTCCCAGTGTAGACCTAAACACAGTCACAATGTTTAGGTCTACACTGAAAACATATTTGTTTAGTACATTCATTCATTGTCTACCGCTTATCCGAACTATTCTCGGGTCACGGGGAGCATGTGTCTATCTCAGGCGTCATTGGGCATCAAGGCAGGATACACCCTGGACGGAGTGCCAACCCATCACAGGGCGGGCACACACACACACACACACACACACACACACACACACACACACACACACTATGGACAATTTAGAGATGCTAATCAACCTACCATGCATGTCTTTGGATTGGGGGAGGAAACCCCCGAGGCATGGGGAGAACATGCAAACTCCACACACATGGCGGAGGCAGGAATTGAACCCCCAACCCTGGAGGTGTGAGGCAAACATGCTAACCACTAAGCCACCGTGTCCCCCTTGTTTAGCACAGTCTTTTGTTAATTTTTTTTTTTCCTTAGGTAAAGGTGCAGATTTGGAGGGTTAATGGGCATAGATTGTTTTATATGTTTGGACGCTGTCACCCCTAGGGCTACGGCTATCGATTATTTTAGTAATCGAATATTCTAACGATTATTCCATCGATTAATCGGATAAGAAGTGCCTTTACTTTATTATAGAGGAATACTAAATATGCAAGAGAAAATAAGACAGGTCTCTTAAAATGAACAACTAAGTTGTTTCCTATTTAGAAAAATTAAAATAAAAGCTGAACCCATGTAGTGCATTTAATTGACATATTGCATTCAAAATGCAAATATAAATAATATAGAAATAAATACATAAATAAAGAAAACTTAATTACTTATAAAAAATGTAAACAGTACAACCTAAAACAAAATAATAATAATAATAATAATAATAATAATAATAATAATAATAATAATAATAATACCTAAACATTGCATTTATGTTGTGCAACTTAACTTTCAAGTTTCAGTCTAAATACAGCTCAAGCAGGACATAAGCCTTTACTGTCTTCCTGAAAGACTTTGTGGCTTTTCTAAGAGGCAAAAATTAGTGGACAGGAAGGTAACCTGGAACAAGAGCCTATACACATAAAATTTCTTAACACATTTTTCTGTAAAGTTATTTGGAAAATAAACCCTCTTAAATGTCTCTCTACATACTGGTGTGTGTGTGTGTGTGTGTGTGTGTGTGTGAATGACAGAGAGAGAGTGAGGCTATCAACATGAATGATGCTTAGGCTTTCACAAAACTTAGCTAAATTAAGGGACATCATAACTAGCCACCATGATGATTTACGGTCTTAAATAGTCACTACATGTAGCCACAATCCACATACATTTTACGAGCCTTAATTTCAACTAGTCATATTGATTTAAAATAAGTGCAAACGTTCATATTGATTTAAGTTAAGTGCGAACGCTAACATTAGCTTGTGTCGACTCCGTGGACTGTGTGTTTTCGAATGAGATATTCAAGTATCGAGCTTGTATTGTTGTGGTACACCAGTTCAATCTTACAGTAATCACACTGTACAGAGTTTTCTTTCTGTTTTAGTTTGAAATGATCCCAAACTTTGAAAACCTTTTGCCGTTTTCTTTGGTCTGAATCTTTTCTCCCCGAGTTTAGCGGGTTGTGCGTCAGTAATAATGGTCCGTGGGGAAACACAGTGCTCTGTGTGTAGTTACAGTAAATGGACTAAACGAAGCTTCGAGGCAACTCATTTGCCTCGATGATTTTTTGTATTCGAATTACTCGAGGAATCGTTTCAGACCTAGTCCCCACCCCCACAAGTTCACTCAGGTTTGTTGAAAGTAGTTTTATGTTTCGGGGCACCCTCATGGCTGTGTTACCTTTTGGCTCTCCCTTTTATTTCTGCTGTCATAGCTAGTCTTGCTGGAGTCCCTGCTTACACTATACACAATGTACAGTTTTACCAGAACATTATGGTATTAGCTTCAAAATAAGGTGGCCCTTATGCTGTCTTCTCAACAGGCCTGCCTTTATCACAGGTCTACAAACACTGCTCAAATATTTCACCTATCTGGACAGCTTGTAAGGTAATAGAGGGGTAGTGTTGACAATCAGAGTATGTTGTTGTTAATAGGTAATAAACAGGTTATTATATCATCAAAATCCAAATTTATATCTTGGTTACAATAATAATACTACAATCAAAAGACGTAACTCAATTTGTCTTAAAACACTTATATCAAGAAAATCAGATTAAGTTGATTATATATCTTGCGTTGGAGGATACAGTGGCCAGTAGTATTGCTGCCTCAGAGCTCCAAGGTGTGATCCTGAGCCCAGGTACCTGTCTGGTGAGAGTTTGCCTGTTCTGATTGTGTGGGTTCCCCCCAGTTTCTTCAGTTTCCTCCCAACTTCAAAAGCATGCCAGTAGGTGGACTGTCTACACTAAATTGCTTTTATGTGTGAATGTGTGCATACCTGGTGTTCTGCACTAGACAAGCATCCCATTCAGGGTGTATTTCTAACTAACATCAAGTGTTTGGATAATAGACTCCCCATCCAGCATAACCCTGACCAGGATAAAGTCCTTAGTAAACATAAATGAATGATGACTGAATAAATCTTTAATGATCAGAGATTCTAAGAAGCTCATTACAAATAACATGTCTTTATGTATGTGGAAGGTAAACTTAGCCTTTCACTCACCTCTGCCAATACTAGTGGAATTTGTATGTCTTTGTGTTTCACTGTTGCATTTGGTGTGTGTTGTCTTTTGCTCAGTATTTTATATATTATTTTTTAACTCCATGTTAAATCATATACATGTGGTGCACAGGCCAAAATGTAGATGGAAGCAATTTTACAAGCCATTAAAACATAGCCTCATATGTCACAATAATAAGAGGTCTGCTTCAACTAGAGTATTATAAAGAACATAAATCCAAAAAAAGTGCTTGTTTTTCCTCTTATTTATAATATATATTTGCATATAATATAATATCAGTGGCAGCTGATAGAATATGATACTTCCATTTGGGTAAAAATACTGAAGAACTAATTTGCTGCATTTATGAATACTGCTGTATGTTTTTTATGCAGATTATGCTCATGTAGTGTCTATTTCTTTAATTATAAAATAATTTTATATTTGCATTTAAGTCATACCATCTGCCCTTTTACTTCTGACATGCAACAATTATCCTTCTGTGGTATGTAAGGAATGAAATGAGTTTTGCTGCATTTAACATCGTTGTTAACAAAACAACGTTTTTACTTTCAGAAATAAATAAATAATTTTAGAAATATTTTTGCTTTCTAAATAAAATAAAATGTGAAAGTTATGTATGTATTTTGAAGTATTACATCAGTCCTATTAACACTCACAAGCACACTCTTTTACAGTTATAAAAATAACATTAAAAAATAAACTGCAACAGGTCACAATTCATGCTGGGTAGACTAACAAACAAGGGGAAATGGCAAGGGAAAGTATTAGAATTGGGCCCAATTGTAGCACAAGAAGAGGAAAATTTTTGATTAAGATTAGCAGACAATTTACATATGCTAGCGAAGCTTTTATTAGATAGTTTATTAAGACAGTGAAGACTGTGGTGCAATAAAACGGTTAGATATGGTACTTTGTATTACAAAAAAGAAGCATGTGCTTCTTCCTCAAAAGGAAAAAAGAGGTATGATAAATAAAAATTTCAGCAAAACAGAACAATCAGAACAGTACAAAATTAGAATAATGCATGATGTATGATGAATTCTTTTCAAAGGTTTATTGGGTTTTCACAGTAAACACTGATTACACAAAGGCAGAATGACAACAGTGACCTTCATTGTCATACAGTTTACGGATTTCTGGACTACAGAGAACCTAATACCAGCTGTAGTGTTAATACTTGTTCTGGTATCACATCATACTGCTAGCAAAAGACTGAGAGATATTGGTCTGAGAGATATTTGACAGTTCTAACATGGAAAGGCATACTGTAGCAAGACTAGGAAATCTAATACTCCTCTCCCTCCTCCTCTCCTTCTCCCTCAACGGAATCAACACCAACTTCCTCATAATCTTTCTCCAGGGCAGCCATGTCCTCTCTGGCCTCAGAGAACTCTCCCTCTTCCATACCCTCTCCTACATACCAGTGCACAAAGGCACGCTTAGCATACATCAGGTCAAACTTGTGGTCTAGCCTGGCCCAAGCCTCTGCAATAGCTGTGGTGTTGCTAAGCATGCACACAGCTCTCTGGACCTTGGCAAGATCTCCACCGGGCACGACAGTGGGTGGCTGGTAGTTGATACCAACTTTGAAACCAGTTGGGCACCAGTCCACAAACTGGATGGTACGCTTGGTCTTAATGGTGGCGATGGCAGCGTTGACGTCTTTAGGTACGACGTCACCACGATACAGCAAACAGCAGGCCATGTACTTGCCATGACGTGGGTCACATTTGACCATCTGATTGGCTGGCTCAAAGCAAGCATTAGTGATCTCGGCAACTGAAAGCTGCTCATGGTAAGCTTTCTCAGCTGAGATCACTGGGGCATAGGTGGCCAGAGGGAAGTGGATGCGAGGGTAGGGCACCAAATTGGTCTGGAACTCAGTCAGATCAACATTGAGGGCACCATCAAATCGGAGGGAAGCAGTGATTGAGGACACGATCTGACCTATTAACCTGTTAAGGTTGGTGTAGGTAGGACGTTCAATATCGAGGTTTCTACGGCAGATGTCGTAGATGGCCTCATTATCGACCATGAAAGCACAGTCGGAGTGCTCGAGAGTAGTGTGAGTGGTCAGGATAGAGTTGTAGGGCTCCACCACAGCGGTGGACACCTGTGGAGCTGGGTAGATGGAGAACTCTAGCTTAGACTTCTTGCCATAGTCAACAGAGAGACGCTCCATCAGCAAGGAGGTGAAACCAGATCCAGTTCCACCTCCAAAGCTGTGGAAGACCAGGAATCCCTGGAGACCAGTGCACTGGTCAGCCTGTGGAGAAGAGACAATGCCAAATGATGGTTAAAATAAACATCAGAATGTATGGTTTAAACGCAGCAAGTCCAAATAAAAACGTTCAAGCCTCTCACCAGTTTGCGGATTCTGTCGAGCACCAGGTCGATGATCTCCTTGCCGATGGTGTAATGCCCACGAGCGTAGTTGTTGGCTGCATCCTCCTTTCCAGTGATCAATTGCTCAGGGTGGAAGAGCTGGCGGTAAGTGCCAGTGCGAACCTCATCTGAGGAACAATATAAAGAGGTTGATGAATCAGCAACATTCAGTTGAAAAGATACCCCTAGAGAACTAAAAAAGGATTACAACCCATTGCTTACCGATCACAGTGGGCTCCAGATCCACAAACACTGCCCTGGGGACGTGCTTGCCAGCTCCAGTCTCACTGAAGAAGGTGTTGAAGGAATCATCACCTCCACCAATGGTTTTGTCACTAGGCATCTGTCCATCAGGCTGAATACCGTGCTCAAGGCAGTACAGCTCCCAGCAGGCATTTCCAATCTGGACACCAGCCTGGCCAACGTGGATGGAGATACACTCACGCTGTGGAGAGAATGAAACTGATTTAAATATATATGATGCAGAAGGAATACATGCAATATTTAATAATGCATGCTTGCAATGCAGTAAAAAAAACAACACATGGCCTCATTTAAAGTTATTTTGAAGAAATAAATGGTTATTATCACCTATTATATGAAGATATTATAATGATCTAAATTCTGATAAACCACCCTAAATAGATGTGCATGCTAAGGTCAGCAGCAATCTTTCTGATATTTGGATGTGATCAATATTACATATGACCACAAATAAATCAGAATCCACGTTAAAAACAATAGAGCCTATTTGCACTATTATATACTGACATGCTAATTACTTCCGTAAAATCCTTTGTCTGTTAGAACAATAACGGGTTTTTTTCAGCCTCACCCCGCCCTGCAGCGCGATCAAATCAATTATTCCACTAAAGCTCTCCATCCTTCATTTATAAACGCATATTCCCGTAGGTTAGAACGTAATAATAAAAAAAACAGTGTTTATATATACACAAAATCGCATTAATAAAAAAGGAGGAGGCTTACCATTTTGTTCTCTTTCTGCAGATGCTGTCTGAGCTGAAGAGTGACGGACACTGTACTCGCCTCCGCTGGACAACGGCATGCAGTGCCAATTGCCACGATCCGTAATGCGCATGCGTGAAAATGCGGGGTCGGGCAGCGGAGCGCTGAGTGGGGAATGGGACACGCACATGCGCAGAGAAGGACAGGAGGGTGTTGCGTTTATACACAGTGAAATAAAAGTGCGCATATTTGATAAATTTATTTCATTTTCCTAAATGTATAAAGCAATAAAACATGAGCAGAATGAAATGGCCAAGAATAAAACTTAATACATTTTCTGAATGTTAGAGCATCCTAAGACAGACAGACAGACAGACATACAGATACATACACAGGTAAAATTATATATGAATATCATTTTTATGTACTGTAGGCTCTTCATAAATAAGTCGATATTTGTTTTGTTAGCATTACAGTACCTGGATTAAATCACCTATAACAATTAAAGTATCGGTTTAACCTGCTGGGCAAATGAACATATGTGCCTGTGTGTTTTGTGACCATTCTGAATGATTTTGATGACATTGTTTAAATACAATGACAGCTTATCAAGCCTTACAAATGCAAGCTGCCTGTGTATTGAAAACATGCATTCTATTACCCAAACCCTCTTAAGATAAAGATCAGGTATGTGTTATTGCTTTGCACATGTCATGTCGCTCAGCTCTGATCGCCACCGCCCTTCTTTGTCTGAGATTTTGCTGCAGCGCTGACGTCACCGAGCTGCAGTGCGTCACGTGACCGCCTCTCCTCAGCAGCTCTTTATGAACACGCCTTAAAATCCAAAAATGTTATAAACGAATTGAATTACAACCTAATGGTCTTTCCCACAAATATAGCAAACCTTAAAATAGCGCAAATTATTAGACGATCTCTTAACAACATTACGATTCACGTCGTATTGAATTCTATATTATATTAATTATATATTATATCATTGATTCTCCTGTTTTATTACGAGACTTAAAAAATAAACATGTATAAAGGGAGACAGCATAGTTTGTAAAACTGATATAAAAATAAGTATTATCCCTTGATTTGACTTTAATACTTTACATGTAGGTAGGTATAAGAGAGAGATTGAAAAGGGGGATGATTTTTGATCGAATGGTTTAATGATTTATTCATATTTATTCACTCAAATAATTAAAATCAATTACATTGCAGTGAGGATCAAGAAATTAAATAAAAAAAAACATTTATTTATTTATTTTTACAATTTAGCTGCTATATTCGCAACTTAAACTAACTGATGATTTACAAGAAAATGAACATGGGGTTGCCAGATTGTGTTTTTCACTATATTTTTCAAGCACGTCAGGTAAAATGGCCTCATGGTAGGTACAGTTTGAGTTACTTTATACTGAGTTGGTTGTTTTACACTGTGTAATATCAGAAGTCTTATTTCTTGTCACAATGTACTTGTTAATGAACAAAATATTGGCTAAATTCTATAACAGGCTGGGTGATAACATGCTATCCATATAAAGATACGCTAAGACATCGATGACAAAAGAAAATTACTTTGCTTAATCATAGAGATCTAGACTCATGCAAAAAGACATTACATAAAAAGAAAGATACTTTTATGCTTCACCATGGCCACTGCTGTATCTGTGTTTGTTCTGGGTTGGGTAATACCTTATTAACCACCTTTCAGTGGATCGTAGGAAAGGTCAGACTCTGACATTTTAATATAAAACTTCTCACACTACACATTTTTCTCAGGGGGTCTTAGAGATCTCAACTCACAACCAAGCCATTATTTTACGATGTGCGTTTTTATATCTGTGATAGAATAAGGCCGAAAATCGTACAGCGGAAACCCGGCGAGTTGTAGACAAAGAACGGGGTGGTAGGCGTGAATATAAAAACCTGGCAACCTGCACATAAGACCCGGACTGATTGCATATTCATGAGACCGCCCCCTTCAGCGCGGGCCTTTATAAAGAGGGCGCTATGGGGGCGGGAGTGTAGTTACTACATCGACTCTTAATTGTCGAGCAAGGTAACGAACTTCACCGGCGAGTGAAACCCACAAAATTTTCTTCTCCCTCCAAGCCGACTTCTTTCCATACGTATAAAAATGGTAAGTAATATTTAGAAACTGTAAGTAACTTATTTTAGGTTGCTACTTATTTGAAACAGTCCTGAGTGTGAATAGAGGACGTAAATGCTTTTGTATTCGGCATAAAAATTACAGCTCATAAAAATGGTCTTATATATTCGAAGTCTGCACATTATTTATGCGGTATTTGTTTCATTGTAATGAAATTAAACAGAATAAAGACCGCGCAGATTGTGCTGGGGATGATGCTCCTCGTGCTGGCGCGCGCGGGAAACCAGTTAGCAGATGTTTAGCGGTTTTAAACGGACAAGGTATCAAAGACAAGAACACAACGGTGCACAAAACTCCCCCATAGCAAACATATGAAAGGTTTGACTTCAAACATCAGCCTAAATGATTGTCCGACTCGTTTAATCGGATTTACGGCCATTTTCTTTTCTGTGGAGGATGACGGGATGACGTAGGCGAAATGCCGTTATTGTAGCGTCTCACGCTTTTTGTCTCTGACGTGCCAAAATCTTAGCTATAGCCATAAAATATGTACTCTCTCTGCTGAGCTGTGATTCATTTTCCACCGCCAAAGATAATCAATATTGATTATCGTAATATGAGTAGTGAGCAAGCTGGAGCAGACGAAAGAGAGAGATTTAGAAGGAAAATCCTGTTCGGCATTTATACTAATTCCGACCTACATTTTATCAGCCCTTGCTGAGAGTCAGTAGGATTCGTGTGGAGAACATTGGCCAATTGTAATGTAAATATATCTTTCCTGGTTCCGCTATTAGGAGATTTGTATGTAAATCTGATTGTGGTAGTTCCTTATAGCGGAATGGGGGTGATGGCACCGGCACCGTGCTGAGCCTGGGGGGGGGGGGGGGGTAACAAAGGCAGAAATCGCCCTTTGTCATTGAAGAGATGAGAGGATCGATAGCTGTCCTTATCTATTACATATCTATGTGTCGTGTTATCTGCATAGCAATTTCTGATAACATTCAACAATTTCCCCATAAACCTTAACTATTTAGACAATAGACAATGCTAGATTTCACACTTCATTTGAATCTGAAATCCTGTTGCCAGGCAACGGCACGACTCGGCTAGGAAATGTGCAAATCCCACAGCAACAGCCGGGTGGAGTCAAAGATGGAGAGACTGGAGGAGGGAGGAGAAGAGGGGAGGATAGAGCAGACTGGAAAAACAGGGAGGGAGGTGTGTGGAATAAGTGGCGTGATCTAAGCTAGACCAACCCTCTGCGGCACATTCAGGCATCCACGTATGTCCTTCATGAGCTTAGACCTACTTCCATTGTAAAGGCATGACACAGTGGTCCTTATTTAATGGACACATTTCATTTTGCACGGTACATATATATATATATATATATATATATATATATATATATATATATATATATATATATATATATATTTATGATTTTCATAATGCCTTTGGGAGCTGTGAGTCTGTTCAAGGTCAGGGAGTCTGTGAGGATATGTGCTAAAAATGGATCATTACATTAAATTGCTATTAAATATTAAACACTATTAAATATTAACACATACACCAGGTTTTAACATTTCTGGAACATTTACCATATTAGGAAGTTCACTGAAGGGACACGTTTTTTTTTTTTTTTTTTTTACTGTTTAACAGTTTATTTTTAAAATGGTGCTTACAAAGCACAAACAAGGGTGTGGTTTTTTGTGGGCATGCTCCATTTCATTTACTAGTTTGAACAGGTGTGTTGGATCTGAAGATCCTTTTTTTCTAACTATTATAACTCTCTTTCTAAATATGTGGTTTAATGTGATTAACTTCTACTATAATACTCCTTGCTTTTTTTTCCCCCTGCAGCGTGAGTGTATCTCCATCCACGTTGGCCAGGCTGGTGTCCAGATTGGAAATGCCTGCTGGGAGCTGTACTGCCTTGAGCACGGTATTCAGCCTGATGGACAGATGCCTAGTGACAAAACCATTGGTGGAGGTGATGATTCCTTCAACACCTTCTTCAGTGAGACTGGAGCTGGCAAGCACGTCCCCAGGGCAGTGTTTGTGGATCTGGAGCCCACTGTGATCGGTAAGCAATGGGTTGTAATCCTTTTTTAGTTCTCTAGGGGTATATTTTCAACTGAATGTTGCTGATTCATCAACCTCTTTATATTGTTCCTCAGATGAGGTTCGCACTGGCACTTACCGCCAGCTCTTCCACCCTGAGCAATTGATCACTGGAAAGGAGGATGCAGCCAACAACTACGCTCGTGGGCATTACACCATCGGCAAGGAGATCATCGACCTGGTGCTCGACAGAATCCGCAAACTGGTGAGAGGCTTGAACGTTTTTATTTGGACTTGCTGTTTTTTAACCATACATTCTGATGTTTATTTTAACCATCATTTGGCATTGTCTCTTCTCCACAGGCTGACCAGTGCACTGGTCTCCAGGGATTCCTGGTCTTCCACAGCTTTGGAGGTGGAACTGGATCTGGTTTCACCTCCTTGCTGATGGAGCGTCTCTCTGTTGACTATGGCAAGAAGTCTAAGCTAGAGTTCTCCATCTACCCAGCTCCACAGGTGTCCACCGCTGTGGTGGAGCCCTACAACTCTATCCTGACCACTCACACTACTCTCGAGCACTCCGACTGTGCTTTCATGGTCGATAACGAGGCCATCTACGACATCTGCCGTAGAAACCTTGATATTGAACGTCCTACCTACACCAACCTTAACAGGCTGATCAGTCAGATCGTGTCCTCAATCACTGCTTCCCTCCGATTCGATGGTGCCCTCAATGTTGATCTGACTGAGTTCCAGACCAATTTGGTGCCCTACCCTCGCATCCACTTCCCTCTGGCCACCTATGCCCCAGTGATCTCAGCTGAGAAAGCTTACCATGAGCAGCTTTCAGTTGCCGAGATCACTAATGCTTGCTTTGAGCCAGCCAATCAGATGGTCAAATGTGACCCACGTCATGGCAAGTACATGGCCTGCTGTTTGCTGTACCGTGGTGACGTCGTACCTAAAGACGTCAACGCTGCCATCGCCACCATTAAGACCAAGCGTACCATCCAGTTTGTGGACTGGTGCCCAACTGGTTTCAAAGTTGGTATCAACTACCAGCCACCCACTGTCGTGCCCGGTGGAGATCTTGCCAAGGTCCAGAGAGCTGTGTGCATGCTTAGCAACACCACAGCTATTGCAGAGGCTTGGGCCAGGCTAGACCACAAGTTTGACCTGATGTATGCTAAGCGTGCCTTTGTGCACTGGTATGTAGGAGAGGGTATGGAAGAGGGAGAGTTCTCTGAGGCCAGAGAGGACATGGCTGCCCTGGAGAAAGATTATGAGGAAGTTGGTGTTGATTCCATTGAGGGAGAAGGAGAGGAGGAGGGAGAGGAGTATTAAAAGTATTTCTCCTTCTTGAATTGCCAGTATGCTCATCACGGCAAAGATCTAGCATTCTCACTAGTTCATAGATTGTTCTTGCATTGCAGGCACCATCTTGCTTTCTTATGTGTATGTTTGCATTGTCTGTTGAAGTCTGGCAGTGTTTTGAGAAAAAAATGTTCCATACTGAGTGGTGCAATCCTGCACTCTTACGAACCACACATTCCATTGTCTTCTGACTGTCATGCGCAATAAATTATTGAGTCAAACTTCAAGTGTGTTTGATCTGTTTTGTGAAAATCAATCTTTCATTATATTACTGGTATTAAAGAACACATTTGGTTTCCAATGAACCAAGTGCAAAAAAATAAATGATAAATAAATCTTGCATAGACAGGATGTAATTTAACCCAAAATCCCTGCATAAACTTTACAGTGATTTGCTTAATTAAATAATTATATTATTTGGTGTGATTAATAATTGTAAAGTGCAACTTTCTAAAAGAAAATCGATTTTCAATTAGCAATAATAATGTGTAACATTAAAATAAAAAAATATAATTACTTTGTAGTCCTTACTATATGACCTATGCATATAGTATAGATAACAAGATCATGAGTTTTTTTTTTTTTTATTTAAATTGTGTATAATTAAATACTATTAATCATCTTAAAATGTATGGATGAAATTTTGCATGTTCTTCCAGTGTTTGGGTTTTTTTTTGTTCTCTGGTTATCTCCTAATGTCTAAAGAATGTAGGTAGGGAGGATGCTGTGCTAAATTGTGAAATGGTTGCTCTGATGAACTGACCTCCCATCCAGGGTAAATCCTCCTATCTTGCTCCATCTTCTCTGCAATCCTGACCAAGATAAAGCAATTACTAAAGCTAAATTAATGAAAACATTAAATATAAGTAACACTGGAACCATTAGCAACTATACTTTGTAATCTTTACATTGATTTATAAATTGTATATTATAAAGTGGTATAACAGTATTACATGAAACAAAAGCATTACATATTAGACTTGACTGGAGTAGTTCTTGAGAACCTTTATGAATATGATGCTTAGGCAATCTTTCCAACATTCAGATTAATAACCTTAAGATTAACTGGGCCAAATGAGTAACAGAAACAATGTGTTTTGTTCAGGATTTGACCCTATAAAGCACTTATACCAATCAGTCATAACATTATGACCACTGACAGGTGAAGTGAATAACACTGATTATCTCCTCATCATGGCACCTGTTAGTGGGTGGGATATATTAGGCAGCAAGTGAACATTTTGTGCTCAAAGTTGATGTGTTAGAAGCAGGAAAAATGAGTAAGTGTAAGGATTTGAGCGAGTTTGACGAAGGGCCAAATTGTGATGGCTAAACAACTGGATCAGAGCATCTCCAAAACTGCAGCTCTTGTGGGGTGTTCCCGGTCTGCAGTGGTCAGTATCAAAAGTATCCTTTAAGTCGTGTAAGTTGCGAGGTGGGGCCCTTTACAGGACTTAACATCTTGGTGCCAGAAACCACAGCATAACTTCAGCGATCTAGTGGAGTCGATGGTTTGACGGGTCAGGGCTTTTTTTGGCAGCAAAAGTGCACAATTGTAGGCAGGTGGTCATAATGTTATGACTGATCGGTGTATAAGAGCTTGTCTAAACAACATCCCAAAAGATATTGGAGATCCATGTTCTGCGTGGTCCTGAAAAGAACAATTCATGATACGATCATGAAAAGAACATGCAAGTTAAAAAAAAAAAACACGATGGAACATAGTGTTATAGGAATATAACCCCGAAGGGGTGGTGTGAAACAATCCATCATGCAGTGGTTTATTTGGCTATAACAGCATGACCAAAAGTGTTTTATTAATCTTGTACCACACTTATTTGCAATTGCATTTCTAATTTATTTATGAATGACATCACACTTTATAATCATTTAGTTACATTTAATTTGTGTAAGAAAACAGGTATCACTTCTATTACAAACAGTCATCATAAACAGTTGTTCCCTCACCAGCCTTTCTTTTTTCACTGTAAAAGTTAATGTGGGAAAAAAAAAACAGCTTGTCATGTTAGCCGGACATTGGAAAGCTTAAAAGTCTTAAACTTACTGTTGCTCAACACTCCTTCCATAAATGTTAAATAAATGCCTCTTAATAGAAAATGTCACCAAATCACTTTATTTACTTCATTTAATAACACATTATTGAAGTCATTCATTTATTATACATACAATGCTCTTTGAAGGAGTTGTTACTATAGGAATGATAATGTATTAAAACAAGTGCATTAATGTAAACCTGTGATTCGAATCACAGCTGAATCAGAACTGGTCAGATCTACTGTGATGTGACTGACCAGTATCTTCTGTAGACACAGTTATTCTGTTTAAACACAGCTGCTCTATTTTTCATGAAGACTGAAGTACTTGTACTTAGAACAATCTAAAAAAAATAAAAATAAAAAACATAAATGCACACTTTCAGAAAGTGAGAAAAAGTGAAGAGCTACTAATTATCACTGAGCTAAGTATTCAGAAGAAAAATAATTAGGTATCCTCATAGTGGATAGCTAACAGAAATGGTTCACATATCCTGTTGAGTAAGCGCTGTATTGATGTAAAACATGTAAAGCTGTTACTGTAATAATAAATGTAAACCCTCACATTCTCTCCCCCTTTTTGCTGCCTGAACACAGATATTACTTCTGTTGATTGTGTATATAATACAACATTGTGCAAGTCTTAGGTGTCCTAATTTTATGATAGCATTGAACAAAGTTTTGTGACACTCCTCCAAATCATTGAATTCAGGTGTTGTGTTTCAGGGGTTGGGCTTGGCCCCTTAGTTCCAGTGAAAGGAACTCTTAATGCTTCATCATACCGAGACATTTTGGACAATTTAATGCTTTTGGACAATTTAAGGACTCCTCCACCCCAAACTCACTCATCCATGTCTTTATGGACCTTGCTTTGTGCACTGGTATGCAGTCATGTTGGAACAGGAAGCGGCCATCCCCAAACTGTTCCCACGATGTTGGGAGCATGAAATTGTCCAAAATGTCTTGGTATTAAGAATTCCTTTCACTGGAACGGGCCAAGCCCAACCACCGAATTCAATGATTTGGAGGGGTGTCCCAAAACTTTTGGCAATATAGTGTATATGAAGAGTTCTTTGCAGTTTCTATAATAATTGACTTAAGACATCAGGCACCTTAGACACATGCTAAATTTTCATGTCTGTTTATTTCATTGTTCTGCAAAGATAACCAACGTTAATTTTTTTTTAAAAATTTAGACGCATTAGGTGATTCAGAAGTCACACTGAAAGCCATTTAACAACGGAGAAGGATTTTGTTTAAAGGGCCAGCAGTAGCTATTAGGTAGTGCTGGGACTTGAATTCACAACTCTCCTGTAACTAGCACTGGACCATCATTTTTGAGTATGAACACATTATTTCTAAGCAAATCCTGTCTGCTTCCACTGAATGAAATACCCGTTATAATGAAAATGATATCTTGGCTCATCTTTATGCGTACATTTATGGAGAGTCTATAGGAACCATAGTTATGTACAAATCTGCAAATGTACAGACAAATATGAACAATAATTGGCAAACAGAACAGAAAAAACAAGGCAAGAAGTGAATAGGATTTCCCATTGTGGACAATCAACACAAAATATGTAAGGTGGTTATTGTAATGTTGGTTTTAAACTCAAAACCTTAATCTCATCCAGCTTTGTGGCCTGTTCAGTGTATGATGCTAATACTGTAGGCTAAATCGAACATTTCAGACTGTCATGGTGGAACACCTAAATACTTGGAGCCATATAAAGTATGAAGTTTTCCTGAGTAAAAGTTTCACTTCTTTGGATTTTCATCCAAATCCTCATTTTACTTTCACCCTGACTCGATGCCAAGCATTACTAAGAACACCTCTCAAGTTCCAAATAGGTGCCACAGATTCTGGTTGGGTATTATAACTACTGTCAACTGCTTTGCAAACAACCTCCAGCTCCTGAGCTCCTTCTGGTAATGGAATTGTTATTTCCCAAAGTTTCCAGGCCCAAGCTTGACCAGGTGGAGGAGAAGGTGCAGAAGTTTCTCCTTCCTCGCTATTTTGAAGTTTGGCCACATGCCATGTCTTCCCTCCATCCAATGAGACGTCCACCCTCACCACCTCCCTTCCTCCACCGCTCCAAGAGTAACCTTTAACAGTCACATTCTCCATGTTTCTGTCTATTGAGTAACCATCTGTCAGATTTGTGATGGCTGACTGAACAGGAAGCTCCTGGATGGCAGGAGCTGATTTAAAGTCCACTGTGTCCCAATCAGTGCCTGGTGAAAAGCCTTTGTAGTCATTCTGCTGCCAGTGACTCTGACTTTCCTCTTCGCTAATGATTATCTTGCCGAGCCATTTGACGTTTCGGGCTCCAACAAATCCAGGAACAATGACACGGACGGGGAAGCCATGATCTGCTGGGAGATCCTCTCCATTCATTTCGTATGCCAACAGGACATCACCCTCTTCATTCATGGCCTTGTTTAATGGGATTGATGCTCCATATGCTGTACCAGTCACATCCACATCTAAACCTTCAAACTGCACATGCCGTGCTTTAGCTGCCAACTCTGGACCAAAGCCGTAATGATGGAGGACATCTCTTAGATAAGCACCTGACCATGTAGCATTACTGATTGCAGCAATTTCCCAGTTTAGTCCTTTGACCTGCTTCACTTTGTTCATCTCAGAACGACGGTTCCCAGCACACTGGAGGGTTGCCATTACTGTGTGTTTAGGAAAATGAGACTTAAGATAATCTAAAGTCAGAGACACTGTACCTCCAGGAAGGCCCTCAATTTTCAGCCTGTATGTTTTAGGATCCACACGAGGAACAGGAAAATGGTTTCGCTTGAAAAAAATGGCAGAAGGGGTGATGTAACTATCAGTCAAAATGGCAGATGGTGATTCAGCATTAAAGGGTTTTAAACTATTCACTTTGAGAGCAGGATGACGAGGTGGGTCAGTAGAATAAGGATCTGCAGATTTAATGTCCTCCTTCTCGCGATCATCTGCTTGGAGAACTCCAACTTTATACTCAGACAGAATTTCCAGAATATGCTCTTGCTCATGAACGGCATAAAGTGCCCAAAAGGGTTCTAAAGACTTGCCAGCAGCTAGAAGGATTTTGTCGCCACCAGGGTGGATGGCCACGAAGTCAGTGATATCATAGACCCCACCTTTGTAAGTGACCCATATGCCCTTTTCAATGGAGCAATGTTTTGTAACTTCTTCCCGGCTGTAAACTGGAAGGGAGTTTGTCTGAGTCAGTGCAATCGATGGTTGCTCAGCCTAGAGATTGAATTGAGAACAAAGGCAAAATGAAAAATGATTCGACAATATTGAGGCACTGCCTTGAGAGTACACATGGCTCAGAAGTTTCATTAGTTATTAATGAGAAAATCTTTTATATAATTATATGCTACAAGGTCTCATGAAATGTCTCGTTCTGTGACCCATTAACATTGTAAAACAACATGCAGACCAAGATGGGAGGAATGTTGGAGTTTCTGCATTTCTCACTTATCTGTTTTCTAATTTGAAAGTTGCAGCACACTGACACACATTACACAAGATTTGGCAACAGCAAGGTTCTGCTGTGACAGAAAAACATGCAGCTCATGCAGCTATGCTTTTTTTTCTCGAGTAGAGCAGTATATCAAAGAGGTCATACTTTTTTTCCCAGTTTCTGTTCATTAAATGCAAGTGCTTAGTTAATATGTAGACACAGGAATATATAGGATTTTATCATTTTCGTCTTGATCTGTGTTTTGTTTGCTCGTACAGAACACAAGAGAAAGAAGACGTGATTGATGGCAGTGAGACTTCAAAATGAGTGTCTAGGAGATGTAAAAGAAACACTAAATAAGAGAAATAAAAAGGTGTATTTAATACACTGAAATATCACTGGGTCCTTGTGGGTCTTTAGAACTCATTATCCTTACTTACAAATTTTATTACTGTACAGCCTCTCCCATAGCCTAATCACAGTCCTCTCAAATAATTGGGCAGCAGCAAGGTCTAGCTTGACATGTGGCTCATTAAATTATATTGCAAAAATAATGTTTAAAGTCTCAATAAAGTCTAAAGTCAGAAAACATGAGCGTCTTACCACAGACAAAGGAGCTGTATAATTTTTGGACTTCCTTAGCCTAACTGCCATTTTCTTGTTTGCAAATGATCTCACTATTTGACCAGTTTAAGGGCATATCAAAATTAAATGCAATCTCAGAAAGCACTCTGCAAAATGCAATCTGCTGCCAGGAGCAATTCAAGTACTGGTATCTCTTATGAACAGGATTTAGAGTCACATTTACGGATGCTCTTATCAAGGCAAAGCAATAAAAATGACAGACTGTGAAATGCTTCATTCATGTGTTACGTAAACAAGTAGAACTTGATGCCAACAGCATTGGCGGGATGCCTTTGCCACCAAGTCTGGTTCTTCTAGTTACTTATTTTTGTGCAGCAAATAACGTTAGAATATACTTCAATCACAAAGCAAGCTATTGAAGAAAGGCTACTTCAATTATTTGACAGTGCTTTGACCCTGTTTAGATAAATTCCAAAATCAGTTTGTATGCTGGAGAACCAGAAAACATAATACCTCCACCATTAAAACAAAAAGCCCTATACACTCTGACTATACTGCTCTATTGACAACAAGCAATCATATTACCGTGCCATGTGAAATTAATAATTAGTATATTCTACCAGGCCCACTTGTTTGGTGATGTGGTCAAAAGATGGATTACAAGTAATATTTTTTTTAGTAACTGATACTAATAAATTCTATACAATATCGGCAGGTAAAACCAAAGGTTTCAATTCCAGGTTGTTTTTAATTATTGTAATTATAGCTTGACGTTATAAGGGCATTGGTGGCTCAGTGGTAGGTTTCTCGCCTATCATGCGAAAGGCCTGGGTTCGATTCCCAGCCACTAGATGCAGTGCCGATCCCAAGCCCGGAAAAACAGGAGGGTTGTGTCAGGAAGGGCATCTGGCGTAAAACCTGTGCGAAGTTGTTGTGCGGACCACTGTGGCGACCCCGAACAGGGAGCAGCCGAAAGCAATTTCTTTGTAGTTTGACTTTATAAAGCAATTTTCTGAGAAGTGGACATGTTTTTCTCCCTTTACAGTATTTTCTCTCAGCTGTCACACGTACTATCTTAATACTAAATCACAAATGTAAAGAAAGTCTGCATGTATTCCACATGAATTTATGCTTTGCACTAGGTTACATTTTATTTGTTTTTATTTTCAATCAGTCTGCTTCTCAATCACTTTCTCTATTCAGTCTTCATTATTATGGTACAAAGAGCTCAACAATCAGCCAGTGTTCTCTCAGTTTCCCTGATCTGCAGCTGACTGCTTCCATTACAGGAGAGAAAATATTCATGCAACACTACAAGAGTTGTTTAAGAGTGACTTATGAGTAATCCTTTAATGCCTGTGATTTTAGAGGCTGTGTTGATAACATCAATAGTTGCATGCAAGAGTGCTGTATATTCTGTCAGATAGATCATTATCTGATAAGCAAGATTATTTTGTCATCAGTTGTTTCCTTAAAAAGGGAAGCAATCTCAGAATTGCTTCGGTGGACTTTGATATTTTTAAGTATAATATGAAAGTGTAAATAGTGAAATGATAACCGCGTACCAAGTGAATTCTCTATTCTGAGTCAGTGCATCTGTTCTCACTGCATACTGTTAACACAGGCCACGGGCATCATCTATGACTTCCATAGGAGATTCATAGTCACTAATATTGTTTCAGGCGTATTTTCTTTTTGTTGTTGTGTACTGCATGGCCCCAATCTATACACGTATTTCAATAAAGCAGTTAATTCTGCTTAGATGTCTGCTTCACCTTATTGTGATGGAGTCCATAAGCTAGTACGGCTCCAGTTCCAGCTACCAGGCCAGTTACTGCATATCTGAACCTCAATCTTCTGTAACTGGAGTGGTGCTGATCTTGGCTACTGCTTCTCGATTGCAGAGCGAGAAATCTGGAGTGCACAGATACTGCAGGGATGGGGCTCTTCAGTTGCCTGCAGAAGTACAAGGAAGTGTGTGACCTTTCAATAAAACAAAGCGCGTTCATTTAAGACACTTGATCAAGAAATAAATCAGTAAAGCTTTCTGGAATGCTAAACAATCATAAACCCAAGTAACCGAGTAACTAAGCCATATTAATGAAAAATAAACCTTGTGATTTCCTGTGTAAACATGCAATAAACAGAGACTGGATAATTTTAATGAAGGTAAAGAGCCTTAGGCGTACCTTGGAGCAATGGGAAATGAAACAAGGGTAAAACGTCTGCAGTGTCTGAGGTGCTGCATTGTGCGGGGAAGCTACAAAAAAAAGAAAAGAATATAAAATGTAAAAATCTCTAGTCTCTAGTCAACAGAATGAAATTAAACTCGCTCTGTATTTAAACTATACACTGGTGTACTGCATAGTCTGTACTACACAGTGCATGACATAATAGCAAAAAGACTTACAGGTTTGTCCATTAGCATAGTTATACTGCACACAGTTGTACTGTATTTGATGGCAGCAGGTGCAGAGGAAAATACACGCATCATTAATTATAGCTCTCATGTAACCAAATCAAAACCTTTATTCTCAGCATGGCTAAGAGATATCTTCCTCTCAGAGGGATGGTGACACTAAAGATTTGCAAGTTACTTTGCATTTATACAGTTACTAACTGTAGCCCTTCTGTTCTTATGCAAAACTGTAAAACCTGTCAGTGAATCAGTGATTAAATACTTACGTAATGCGAAAGTTGATAAGCCATTATTTTAATTCACAAACACACAAATTTTTCTATGCACTTTAGGAGCTTTCAGGTGCCAAGGAGTCAGTTTTTCAGTTAAATTACACTGTTAGATTATAGAGAAAAATCTGTAAATCCTTGAAAAATACTGCAATACTAGAAAATACACTTCAAAATACTAATTTACATGATTTTGTGACTAATGATTTATTATTTTCTACTACATCCTAACATTGCTAGAAGTAATACTTCAATCATTTTTATCCAGGAGATCGTCAGTTTCTAAAACACTTGAACCAGCCTATCTGGTACCAACCATGCCATACAAATACGAAGATCACACTTTTTCCTTTTTCTGATATTTGATGAGTACATTAAGTGAAGCTCTTAACCTGGATCTGTATGATTTTATTCCTTGTGCTGCAGCCACATGATTAGATATCTGCATGAATGAGCAGGTAAACCGGTGTTCCTATTAAAATGGACAGCGAGTGTATCACACATTAAACAACACAAACCTCATACTTTAAATTCGTTAGCTGTCTAAGGCAAGCTTCAAAATAAGATAATGTGTGACTTGTACTTTGTGTAAGGAATAAAACACAATAAGGGATGCTATTATGGGTTTGAAAATGTTTTCACTACAAACATGATTATTTACCATGTAAAATAATGGTAAATAAGTCTCCACTCTAATTCATCCCAAAGGTGTTCTATCAGGTTGAGATCAGGACTCTGTGCAGGCCAGTCAAGTTCCTCCACACCAAACTCACTCATCCATGTCTTTATGGACCTTGCTTTTTGCACTGGTGCACAGTAATGTTGGAACAGGAAGGGGACATCCCCAAACTATTCCCACAAAGTTGGGAGCATGAAATTGTCCAAAATGTCTTGGTATGCAATAAGAGTTCCTTTTCATATACATATACATATACACACATATACATATACACACATATACATATATATACATATACATATATATATACATATATATATATATATATATATAGGGTGTACATGGTCTGCAACAATGCTTAGGTAGGTGGTACGTGTCAAAGTAACATCCACATGGATAGCAGGACCCAAGGTTTCCCAGCAGAACATTGCCTAAAGTGTGCCACTGTCTCTGCTGGCTTTCCTTCTTCCCATAGTGTATCCTGTTGCCATGTGTTTCCCAGATAAGCAACACACAGGCACTCGGTCATCCATGTAATATAAAAGAAAATGTGATTCATTAGACCAGACCACATTCTTCCATTGCTCCATGGTCCAGTTCTGATGCTCACACACACTCTCATTCACTCACGCAATCACACACTATTACAATTTAGAGATGCCAATCAACCTACAATGCATGTCTTTGGACTGGGGGAGGAAACCAGAGTACCCGGAGGAAACCCCCAAGGCACAGGGAGAACATGCAAACTCCACACACACACACACACACACACACACACAGCAGAGGCAGGAATCAAACCCCCAACCCTGGAGGTGTGAGGCAAACGTGCTAACCACTAGGCCACCGTGCCAATCCATAACACATCAACTTTGAGGACAAAATGTTCACTTGCTGCCTAATATATCCCACCCACTAACAAAGGCCATGATGAGGAGATTCACCTGTCAGTGCTCATAAATGTTATGGTTGATCGGGGTGTGTGCGCACGCCTGTGTTATATTATATATATATATATATATGTATGTATGTATGTATGTATATATGCCCATTGCATGTCTTCCTTGGAGACTTTCAATTTTTCTTGCTTGCAAACATCAACCTGGAGGACTGACTGTTCACTCGGCAAACAATTTCTGTTCTTCAATCCCAGGCAGATGTTAAAGAGCAAAACATCTGTATGAAATTTTAACAGTTTGCCCAGGTCTGTTGATGTCAAAAAATGTGATCACTTTTCTTGATATAAGATTTCACCTGACTTGCCTTTTTGGTTTTAAAGTCAGCCAAGAGGTGGTGGTCCTGAGAAGTTTAGTGTAATATAGTCAATGCATCAGCAGCAGTTGTATCTAAATAAATAAATAAACAAACCACACAAATTCTTTGCTCTTTAATATCTGCCATGGGGACTAAAGAGCAAAAGGTGCAAAATTCATGTGCAAACCCAAAACATAAATACCACATGCATCCACACTCTGGAAACAGACAGACTAGACTGTACACATATACTACAATGTGGCAAGACCTGCAACTAGGTTGAGTGTGTGTGCCACATTCATTTTTGTGTAACATCTGTCAAGGTGATGAGCTTCAAAAACCGACAGGCAGCAAGTGAACATCAAGTGTCACAAGTAAACAATTACACACGCAACCACACACACACACACACACACACACACACACCACCCAGGCACACAGTGTGCTAGTACACCATCCAAGGACACTTCAAAAAAAATTGTCTGAATGACGTCATGCTACATTTTAAAGCAATGAAATCCTGCTCTAAGTCCAAATCAGCCAAAGCTGTCTGTCTGAGCAGAAAGTGTGACAAAACTAAACTGAGCGCTTACCAGGTTTTATTGGCTTGATAAAGCAAAACTTAATGGCTCACTCATCTGTTTTAAACAGCTCCCTTATCGTAGTAGCCAATATTTCATCTCATATTTTGATTACTCATAGGAAAAAGGGACTTACAAGAATAAACTGCTTTCCCCTGCTAAACTTAATCAGAATTAATTACGCCTGCATGTACTAATGTACTAGATAGTTCACACTCACGTCTTGCGCAGCATTACATTTAATAACTTCTCCTAAAGGGCAAATTAATGTCACTACATATAGGCTAAATATACTTAAAACAAACTTAGCTAACTGATATATGTGCTTCTGTTCGCCGTGTACTTTTTTGACTACACATACTCTTTAGTACGCAAGTATGCAGTGTGGACGTGTTCACTTACATCCGAGTCCTCAGTGTGTGTCTCAGCTTACTATACAATATAGTACTGAAGCGATACAAAGCGACAGTCGCCTAAAGAAATAAGATAAATTGCTGTTTCAAAAAAAAAAAAAATTAAAAATTAAACAAGCAAAGAATAAAAAACTGTCACCGTTTCACAGTGAAAGTGTAGGGGAAACTGCACACACTACTCGCACTAAAATGAATGCCCCAGTTTACGGTAGAGCTAGCATGGTACTACTGCTCATAACCGGGCATTCATCGTTTACTTGAAGACGATGAAATAAGAATTTAAAATGAGAATAAATATGAAATAAACAAATTCAATGTAATAAGAGAGTTACACGCTAAAGAAAGCTACTTACCCGTGATGTAAGTGTCTCAAGCTGTTTAAACGGGCGCGCACACAGCCGTCCTTCTTGATTTTTCTACTCAACACCGAGCACAAGGACCAGCAGCCGAACCTCCAATCCGCACCCACATCTCATGGCCCTTTTCTAGCTATGCCACGCCCCCCGAGCAAGTGAGGTAGGATTGGCATTGACGTCGCTATAGTAACCCTACACGACGTAGCTATTTTTTTTTTACATTCCCGGAAATTCTGTTATATTAATATTCATTCAGAGCATTAGTTTTAATTTAGGATAAGGTTGTTGTTTTTTGTTTTGGATGTTTTTGGATTTTATGAAGTGAATAATGAAATAATTATGTATATATATATATATATATATATATATATATATATATATATATATATATATATATATATATATATATATATATATATAAAACAATTAATTATATATATATAAATATATATATATATATATATATATATATATATATATATATATATATATATATATATATATATATATATATATATACATATAAATAATTGTATAGTTCACTACAAATAAAGAAATAATAAATACAGAACTTACACTGGGCATACTGTGTCTCAAAATGTTTATTTAGTTATTTAGTTATTTATTTGTTTGTTTGTTTGTTTGTTTTTTATTTATTTATTAATTATTTTTAGTATTTATTTCACTGACAGTACACAGGGCATTCAAAGTTACATAACATAAGGAGTGAAAAAATACTGGCGTCAAATAGAGCATGTGGCACAATACAGTAAAGAGAGAAAGAAAGAAAGAAAGAAAGAAAGAAAGAAAGAAAGAAAAAATAGATAGATAGATAGATAGATAGATAGATAGATAGATAGATAGATAGATAGATAGATAGATAGATAGATAGATAGATAGATAGAAAACAGTTTTATGATTAGTGCATCTTCTTTGGGTGACTGTTCACACCTAATTCAATATGGCTGAGATGGAGAGTACTGAAATTGTGGATCATTTTATAAGTGAAATGCATAGTATTGCTGTTGAAATGCATGCTACTGAGGATACATCTAATTTCTTTTTTACACACCTTTTTCTTGGAAATCTTCTGATGCTTTGCTCAATTCCACCCCAGGTCTCTCCGAAATATGTCAATCACAGAAGCCTCTTTATTTTGTTGAATAAAATGCTTTGAGGGAATACTTGAGGACAGTTGTTTCAAATAAAATATTATGAAAAATCTAAAATATGGGAATTGACAATTGGTGTTTTGGGGCTGTTATTTGGCCGGTGGTTCAGAGGCTCTTTTGAAGTTTCATATCATCATCATCTCTGCCAAGCGCCTGGTTGCCTTTGCAAATGCTTCTAAATCAACACAAATTTTTAAAGAAAACAAAAAAAGCAATGACTGTAACAATCCTCCCAGTCCAGATTTGACCTCTTCTGAAAACATGTGGTCTTAAGATTTTGCACAAACCTATAGGAGCTAGATTTCCAGACTTGGAAATATTGGAAAATGGATCTTAAATTATTCCTTAAATAAGTTAAAAATAATTCCAAAAATAAGTTAAGTCTAATGAAGTGAATAATAATCTATTCGTGTATAAGTCTTCTATTAGACCTAGATAATCTTATAATATAAAGTCTAATAGTAGTGAAGCATAAATGTTCCACACTCTTGCCTGGCAGGGAACCAACCCAGCTATTGAGAGGTTAACTCTCAGTGCCGGTCCTAAGCTTGGGAAAAATTGAGAGGGTTCGATCAGAAAGGACATCCGGCATAAAACCTGTGCCTGTGCAGCTGAAGGTCAACATCTGGTGAAGTATTAGCAAAGTGGAAAAGTAAAAGCTGGTAAGCACCACTGAAATTTTACTGTGGCACTTTGTGATGTTTATGAAACAACACATACAGTTCCCTATGAAAGTATTGGAACAGCAAGGCCAATTCTTTTGTTTTTTCTGTACACTGAAAACATTAGGGTTTGTGATAAAATGATAAATATGAGACAGTAGCTCAGAATTTAAGCTTTCATTCCCTTATATTGATCAAAAGAATTGGAACATGTAACTGACAGGTGTTTCTTTTTGTCCTTACATTAATTGTTGAAAGCTCATCGGTGATTGCATGGCTGCTTCTGGGACAAGTGCACTAAAATCTACTGATGTAGTAACTCACAAATGATTTGTGGGGACTGTATTTATTACAGGATATTATATAATTTGTGATTTTCATTAACTTAAAAATTATGTACTTTTGTTACATTATTATCCTTTCAATTTTAGTCAATGAAGGTTAACACTGCCAATAGTCTCTAGCAGTTCTTAAATGAGATTTGTTGTGCTTACAGTAATTAACTAAATCCAATACACATACGCTAAATCCTATATAATTTAATACAATTCATGAATAATAACCGCCATGTATATAGAATAGACTCGGTTCAGATTTCTATACAAGCCAGCAAAACGCATTAGCTAGCGTACATTAAAAAGAGCAGAGTATAAAACCTTTCCCTATATGAAAGTGCAACTGTGCATTTTCAAGGCCAGATTGGCTTGTTTGCCCCTGTATCTGAGATAAGGCTTATTTATTAACCACTAAATGCTTTATGGCTATCTCTAAGTCACTGTTTGCTTATGATAAAGTGGAAAAGTTAAATGATAAATGCACAGTTACCGATAAATAATACCTATTGCCTTATTAATCAGAAGAATCAGAATCAGAAAGTGCTTTATTGCCAAGTATGTTTGCGCATACAAGGAATTTGTTTTAGTGTCACAAGCTCCAGTGCACAGAGACAACAATACAAACAATAGGATGAGAAATAAAAACACACATATTTAAATAGGAAAATAAAGTAATTTTTATGTACAGAATAGAATAGAATGAGTTGAGATGTAGGGATGTGGGGGTAGGGAACAAATAAATATGAAGTTATTGCACTTTTTTTTTTTTTATTGCCCAATGTTGGGAACATTCAACTCTTCAAAAGGTAGATTGCTTGGGGAAAGAAACTGTTCTTGTGCCTGGCTGTCCCAGTATTTGGTGCTCTGTAGCGCCGGCCAGATGGCAAAAGGGTTTAAAAAGGAGATGGCCTGGATGTGAGGGGTCCAGAGTGATTTTCTGAGCCCTTTTCTTCACTCTGGATGTATACAGTTCTTGAAGGGTGGGCAGAGGAGCACCAACAATCCTTTCAGCAGTCCCAACCGTTCTCTGTAGTCTTCTGATGTCTGATTTTATAGCTGAGCCAAACCAAACAGTTATAGAAGTGCACAGAACAGACTCAATGACGGCTGAGTAGAACTGTATCAGCAGCTCCTGTGGCAGGTTGAACTTCCTCAGCTGCCGAAGGAAGTAAAATCTTTGTTGGGCCTTTTTGACAATGGAGTCTATGTGAGTGTCCCACTTCAGGTCCTGATAGATGGTGGTGCCCAGGAACCTGAATGACTCTACTGTTGGTACAGTGCTGTTCATGATGGTGAGTGGGGGGAGTGCAGGGGTGTTCCTCCTGAAGTCCACTATCATCTCCACTGTTTTGAGCGTGTTGAGCTCCAGGTTGTTAAGACTACACCAGGCAGGCAGCTACTCAACCTCTTGTTTGTAACCGTCCTGGATGAGGCTGATGACTGTAGTGTCGTCCGCAAACCTCAGGAGCTTGACAGATGGATCAGTAGAGGTGCAGTCATTGTTGTAAAGGGAGAAGAGCACAATGTTTTAATATTGTGTATTTAAATATTGTCTATTAAATATTTAATATTTAATAAACAATATTTAGTATATTTAATATTTAGGGTGTTAGTCTAAGTTAATGTCTTAATATAGAAGCAATGATATTAAATTAATGTAAGAAATGTGAACAACTCTGGTGGATTGTTTCAGTATTCCAAGTCCAACCTCACCCTGCCAGAAACCACACAGATCTATTCACATTTACTTTACAACTTATCTATCAGCAGTTAAACACTTAATAACACCTGGAAGGTTGTAAATGTAAGTCCCATAATTTACATAAAGCCGTGTCTCAGATTTTGTATATGATTCTGTTTTCCTCCACTTTAGAAACAAGCACCTAATAATTAATGCCACATAAAGGTGTTTGGCATGTAGTTTGTATTTATGTAAATGGTGGTTATATACATTATAACCAGGCCATAATAGTAACTTCAGTTAAAAATTAAAAGCTAAATTAGAGATACTTGTACTTAGATTCAAATACACTCACATTCAGAACCTTAATTTTTTTTTTAGATTTGTGCTTGTAGACACTTCAGGCAACCAGGTGTTGTGCTGAAATAAGAGATTAAATTGCAGACACTGTATATAAGGGTATATATATATATATATATATATATAAAATGACAGAAAGAGCAGAATTCATGGTGCTCTCACTCGTCACAAGAACCATTAAACCATGAGCCACAAAACATAAATGTTCCTTCACCACTATTTTAGCAAACTGCTGAATTATTGAGGACTGTAAAGCAGAGGCAACAAGCCCAAAAATCACAGCTTTAAAACTTTACTTTAGTTTAAACCATTATTTTATTTTTGTGGTTTCACTGTTGATAACGGCCTGAGAGCTTCTTAACAAAATGCAAAGGTTGAATTTCAGCAAGTGTCAGTAAAACTATAGCTGGCATCATGAGTTGTCATATGAGCTCAAAATCAAACACCTTCAGGGTACTTGGTGACAAAAGCTCCTGTGTCACTTATACTGCAAACAATATAGAAATGAAACTTAAAGAAACATTTCAGCCATTTAAAGACATTTACCCGTGTGTACTGAAGGGCTTGTTGTGTGAATGGGATCACTGTAGGACTGAAAGCTGTCCTTATCTCAACATGTCTGTTAGTAATCTGCCACTGTGTAGTTTTTATGGTCTCGGCTAGAGGAATGAACTGACCCTGGTAGGAAGAAAAGCTACTTCTTTAGGTTTAAGGCCTTTTTAATGTGTAACCTCAACCTGGGCTGTACAGCTGTGACTATTGCTGTACAATACTCAAGTCTAAGTAGGCTGGATAAATCTTTATAATCTAAACAGTTTTGGCAGTTAGGAGCAATTATACTTAAAATTGACAATGTAATATATGTCTTATTTTTTCAGTTAATCTGCTATGTTGGAAAAAAAAAACTGAATTAACTTCAAAAGATGTTCTTGGTGCACTGCCCTAGAGCAACTTGTGAAGTTATTTCAGTTTTCCTTATCACAGTGTAACAGATCAGCAGTTTCTGAAACACTGCAGATCCATCCCAACTGGCACATAAAAAACAACAACAACAAAAAAAACAACCAACCACCACTTATTAGAAAACTGAAAAAATGAGCATGTGATGTTCCTATTAAAATTTCCTTTAGAAACATTCAAACATTCCTTTGAGATTCCTGCTTTTCAAGAGGACTTCAATGCTGCTAATCTCCTTTTCTACCACATCCTACAGGTGTTCTATCCATATAGAACTCATGCTCATTGTCATGCTCATTAAAGCAGCTTAAGACAAATTATGTTTTGTGGTATAATGCATGTGGTGCATTATCATGCAGGAAGCAGCTATTAAAAGTTAATTGTGGGTAAATTGTGTCCATGCAAGGATTCACATGTTCAGCAGCAAAGCAAAATGTGGCATCCAAGTGATAATTGATACTAAGATGACACTTCCCACACCATTACACCAGCCTTTGATACAAGGAAAGTTGGATCGATGGAGGTCACTGGCAGCAAATTCAAGCTATCCTCTGGGTACCTCAGCAGAAAACAACATTCACCAGGGTTTTTTTTTATTTTTTTTTATTTTTACTTGTGAGCCACTGCCAAAGTGGTTACTGCAGCTCAAACCAATCAAGCCATTTTCTGTTGATCTCTCATCAGGCATTTCTAACTACAGATCTGCCACTACTTCTTTAAAGCAGCATTCTGAATAAACTCTGTTGTGCATGAAAACCCCATATCAGCATATACAGAAATACTCAAACAAGCCTGTCTGGCACCGACAATCATGGCAAAATTACTGAGAACACAATTTCCTCGTTCTGATAGTTGACATGAGTGTTACCTGGAGCTGCTGGCCCGCATCTGCCTGCTTTTATGCATTGTATTGCTGCCTCATGATTAGTTGATTAGATAATTGCATGAATGAGACAACATACAGGTGTTCCTAGGAAAGAAAGTGTTTGGAATGTGTGTGTAGATTTTGCATTGTCCTTTTTACTCTATTTTTATTGTATTTACTTTATCAATAAATGTTTGTTCTTATCACTAGTGTAACAATGCAATTTCCCTCAGGATAATATATCCATGTGCTCCACAATTAACAATAGCCCTGCATTAACTTGACCATTGTAATATATTTTTTAATCATGCCAATTCCATGATTAATAAAAACATCCATAGAAAGACCAGTCTGGAAACTCAGTCAAAATACTTACTGAACAAAACAATTCAGTGGTCACTGGTATCAGGCCTGCAAAGAGTTATAACCGCAAGAACAATTATTATTAACCAGTACAATTTAAGTTCAGTTTTAAATAAGCAATTAAACAAATAAAAGCTTAGTCGTTGCTTCTCATATTCATATGACTGTATTTTGAACTTTCTTGAAGGAATAAGAAAAGCACTGTGTAAAGATTACATCTGGGCCTAAAACCTAAGTCAAACAGCAACACATATACCAACATCAAACTCGAACAAACATTGATAAAGAGCTCTGTTAGTTTTCCAAACTGATGTGTCCATACTGGCTACATGTCAGATATTGACTATATTGATGCAGTTTTACTGTACTATACTAGAAAACTTATGAACTGAACCTTCAGTCCAAATCCTCTGTGATGGCTCTGAAGGGACCTTCTTACTCTAAACGATTAAGAACCCTTATAACCGTTCTGGAGTTAGAACACTTGTCTGCAGGACAATCTACTTGAGGCAGCAGTCCACACTCCTGCTCAGACACACAGTGCACAAGTCCTGAGCTGGCTGATCAGGTGCAGGTTTGAGAATCACTGCTGGTTCATCTTGGCTGTCTCGGCTTTGATGAGAGAGATCAGCTCCTGGTTAATGAGGAACACGAAGCGAAGTCCTGCAATCTGGACGAAACAAAGATTCACTCAGTATCACATTATTTGAAGAGGTTTACAGTAGGTAAAGAGTTAAACAGCCTGGTGGTGGCTCAAGTGGTGAAGGCTCTGGGTCGTGGACCGGAAGATCGGGGTTCAAGCCGCAGCACCGCCAAGCTGCCACCGCTGGGCCCTTGAGCAAGGCCCCCAACCCATTCTGCTCCAGGGGCACTGCATTATGGCTGACCCTGCGCTCTGACCCCAACCCCCAAGGATGGGATATGCGAAGAAAGAATTTCACTGTGCAGTAATGTATATGTGACAAATAAAGACAACTTAACTTAACTTAATGTAGTGTAACTACACCAGCTATCATGTTCATTTCAGTGTTTAAACAAACTATTAGGAAGAACTCTAATAACTCACAAAAATGTAAACAAAAAGAATTATGTGATAAAATACAAACATTAGATTCCAATCTATTGTATAGTTGGATGTTAACAGGGTCTCTGTGACTGTTCATAAGCCATATTCATAAACCATATATGTCCATAAATGCTATTTAATAACAGTATTGTGCCTATACCTTCAGATTACACTTTACAATATACACTTTCTATACATTACACTAGAGAAGATAGCCTTGCTGATAGAACTACTGGACCAAAGGACATTCATTTATTAGTTTTATTACACATTTTATTATACAATTGCATTTAAAACAATTGAAATAATAGTTATAATATTATTTATATATATATATATATATATATATATATATATATATATATATATATATATATATATATATATATATATATATATAATAGCATATCTAATTAAATGATCATTCTTGTTAAACTCATTTTGACCCCGGGACACATCAGCATTGTGGCTGTCCTCAAAAGGCCAGTTGTAACTGTATGATTGTGTAAATGTAACTATTTCTTATTTATTTACATGAATGTAAAATATGTGCACGGCCAATGTTCTGTATTATTATAACATAAATCCCTGCAATTTTTCCAGTAAAGAAAACCCACTTTACTCCATTAACCTTGGGCGATTTTTTCGGCCACAATAGCTAGCTTTTACTGCTGCATCATTTTTTTGCCTGTAAATATATTCTGCTGAGATTGCAGCCTCCCTTTTAATTCTTGGATATTTATAAATTTTGCATACTTGCATCAATGTTTCTTTTCTTAGACATTTGAGGTTACCTGTAGATTTTTATTCCGTCATCACTTGTTAGAAAATCGTTTTAGTTAAACACTGACATGGAAACACTGCAATCTAGCGGCAGGATGCATTCATTTCACGGGTCACAAATCGACTTCTATTGTGGGAGACTTTCCATTGTGTATGCTGTAAAGTAGCATGGACTTTCTTTAAGTAAATCAAATGCTTTCAAGCTGCTGACTCACAGGCTATGCTTTTGTCAGTAAATGCAGCCATGACCTGCTCTTCACAGGAAGAGGCAATCTGATAAACTGTGAAACCAACCAGAGAATTTTCCCAGAATCTGTCAACAAAACCAGTACCATGCATACCATGTTTACTCACTGCTGATGGTATATTGAAATGCTTGAATGATTTCTAAAAAAAGTGACTCCATGAACATTTCTCATTACAAGAACTATAGCTTGCTCTGAAAAACTCATTGAAACGTTTGCAATTCTGAAGCACATGGAAAAATGTGCTAATTGACTAACTCAGACTAATTATATAATATTGGTATTTTAAAAAAAACCCCAAAGCTGTAGCTAATCATGAAGGTGTAAGTAGTTAATCTGCATTTGTAGACTTTATGGCTAAAAAGTATTATTATATGAACATTTATAGATTTTTTTCTTTCATTGCGATGCATGTTACTAATCACTACAGCCATTTTAATCTGTTCTGTGACTGACATCTTGCTAATAAGCTAGAAAGAGTTATCTAGCTATCAGCTGTCAATATCAATAAAACTAGTTAACTTAATTGAGCCATATTTTCATAAATGTCTGCCTAAATACTTACATAAAAAAAAAAAAGAAATTCTTGCATTTTATCACATTAAGAAGAGTGATCACAAACCATTCATGTCTACTCACCTCCAGTACAGAGTTATTGTTAAGTTTCCATTTGTTACCAGTCAGGACTGGTCTGCCATCGATATAGATCGGTCTACGGCCCTCATTCACAATGAAGAAATCGCCATTGTTTTTAAGCTTGATGATCCCTATCGTACAAATACAACACCATCGCAAATTTTAGATTAGCAAATGATTTTCAAAAGGCCATAAAGTTCAATACGACACCTACACATTACATCTACATCAAAACATAAGATCAATACCCTGCTGCCTGGAGATTTTCCATGCCGGTCCCTCTAAAGACAGATCCACATCTATCTGTTTGTCTTTGGTGGCACGCCCGAGGGTTATCTAAGAGAAGGCAGAAAATGGGAAAAAAAAAAATCTGGTTTAGCCCCAATCACCAAAATTAAGAAAAAGATAAATCTATAAGGTTAAATGGATGTTATACAAAATAGGTCATGCCAAGGGAAAATAAAATAGAAAAAATTAAGAAAGAAAAAAAAAACCCCAACAAACAAAAAACAACCCACATATTAACAGAGAGAGAGAAGAGTGTCAAACTCACCTCTCTGGACCTCATAAGGTATCGGACCATGCGTCCTCTCAACGCAGCCAATGTCTGGTTATCAAAATCTGGTGAATTCATACCTGCATACACAAATGGCAGAAAATTAATACATAATGTCAGGATACAAAGATGCAGTACTGATTTCCAAAGCCTGTATGAAGTCACAATACAGTCTGACGTGTTGAGATATCATGATTATCTATAATGTGGAACAACACTGGTATGAGTGTGTGACTGACCAGTGATGCTGTCCACCAACACCTGCCAGCGTGGGAGCTCCTGCTCCAGCTGCCTGATCTCCCGCTTCTGGTGTCGATCTGCAACCATCAACTCTACACAAAGAACAGTGATTGAAGAATTAATAAGATTCTCTGAAAAAAGAATGAGCAAAAATACATGAACGAGATGGAGAAAAGAATGGAGTAATATCAACTCACCATGTTCCAGTACTTCATCTCTGCTGTCCCTAACATGAATACATCCAGTCAGTATACCATTGTAAAAAACATAGGAGCTATAGAATTATTTAAAGTGAATTCAGGTTAAAAACAATCTAAAATGATTTTATTTCTTAACATTGTAGAAATACTATTGTTCAAGGCACAGAATAAGAAAGCTCCAGTTTTCTAGTTGAAGGGCACTTTTAACTGTGTGTTGAACAGCTCAGAAAGATTTGTATGCACTGAGGGTGATGTGTGTTATTACTTCAGCTTTGAATCGTCGACCATTTGCTCAGCATCTGAGAAGTTAAGAACCTGATCTGCTTTGGGGAGTGGCTGAACTGAAAAAAAGAAGGTGCAAATATGTGCAATCAGTCCGAGTCTAATGGGTTAAAGACTTAAAGTGTCTTTAAGTGCAATAATTTATTGCATGCTCACCACTTTGGTCGTCCAGTAAGCAGTACTGTTTGAGCAGCTGCCAGTGTACCAGTAAACTCTTAGCAGTGCGTGATGGGTAGAAAACATCAGGGTGCTTATTCAGCAAGTCCTGGAAAACCTCCAGTTTTGGCTGACTGTTCTGCTCAACACACAGGACACGGTGTTCAAATGACAAGAATTAGACAGAGAAAATAATAAAAACAACATAATGAAGGAAAAAAAAATAATCTGCAAATGTGTAGGCCATGTTTGGCAATTCTTGAAATACAAAATTGTAAATGAATACACTGTAAACATACTCCATAATGGGGACATTACAGTAGCCCTGGCACCCTGACAAGCTGAGAAACAGACCAGGCATGGGGTTATCAGATTTGTTTATTTGTTTTTTATAAATCATTAAGCAGGGTACAATTTACTTATTTGGCTGCTGATATGTAAATATCCAGCAGTTTCCCATTTGTTCTTAGAGAGCAATTGTTCCCTATTAGCTTTCACTGACAAAAATCTGATATAATCTGTTCTAGTATCCTATGATATATAATATCCTCCAAATGTGCATATCTTAAGCTAAGGAACAACTTCAGAATCCCATTTACTGCTGAAGTGGATTTCTGGGCTATTAATATTTAATTTATTGTAGGTTTAGTAGACTGGCATTGTAACCAGAAAAACAAAAATCCTAATTATTAATGTTGAAAAACAAATCTTTTCATTTGCTATACTTGTTTAATACCCCTCCAGGTGAGGTGATGCACTTTAACTCCGTCCACAGGAATTCACAGACTCTTTTGTTTTCATTACTCTGTAATTACAGTACATTACCTACCAACATTTTTTTCCCCAGTTAATTAGGTTTCTACAGAAATAAAACGTGCCAGCATTAGAGATTTCAGTTGGCAGGTGGGCTAATAAACAAAAGTTATGATTTGTCTAGTCCTACATACAGTGTTGGAGGATGAGCTGAAGTTGCTGGTATGAGTTTTTTGGTTTTTTTTATTAGCTTGAAATAATAAACAACAGTAGTCAGTATAAACACACTTAGTTTAGTCCTACATAAGCTGTGTTTATCTGTCTACTATCATTCAGATTTACAAGCACAAAAAGTATTTCACATATTCATACATATGAAATATATGCATTTATATAATGTAAATATACGTTTTTTCTCGGCGTACTTGCATGTTTGCTTGTTGTCTAAGTTCTATTCTGATGTTTGATAAACAGTTTTTAACTATCGCCAAGTGAGCATGTTCTGGAGGAAAAAACTGCTGACTCACAGAGCTAATCTTGGCGAGCAGAGCCTCCTCGGCCTGGCTGAACAGAGCTTTGCTCTGAATGGCAGCAATGGCCTCAGGGTGGAGCTGCCTCATGGCCTGCCATGCCAACCTACAGATGACATCACACACACACACACTTTTAAAAAAATCACACATTTAGCATGAAAAGGGACAGGATTGTTGCACACTGAAAGCAGTTCAAATTCTAACAGGAAGGCACCACCAAGTAAACGACAACATGTGCAATAAATAAGTCCACATTGTATGATGTCACTGCACTTACTTGGATATGACAGGGTCATAGAGCAGAGCATACCAGCGCTCCTGAATCTCCCTCAGTGTGAACCGGCAGCTGAACTTCACTCCCAGGTGAACTGAGGTGAGATCTGTAGTCTTAAGAACAATACATACAGTATGGTATGTGTGAACACGTAGTTTTTTTTTATTTTTTATAAAGGACGAATGAAGACCTATATTACAAATTCATTGAAAGATTAAGACTAAAATTAAAGATTTAAAAATGATAAATTCTTTCTTCTTCATAAGTTCTATCTACATACAAAACAAAAACATGTAATATGTAATAAAAGTGCTAATTAGACAGCTACTTAACCAGCAAGCAAACATTAATAACATGAACACGCAAAGGTATGAATTTTTATTTGAGCATTTCAGTTTACTGTTATGTTGAAATTTGGGCAATTATGTTTAATTTTTGCTTAATTTTGGACTTGCTTGTTTTTCCTCAATGCACATTCAAACACAAAAACCATACAAAAACTGAACCACCAAAACTTTTACATTTTGTTCTGCATTTTGAGAGATAGCTGTGAACAGTCACAGTCAAAGTGACTGCATCAATATAACAAGAATGTGGTTATACTTTTATCAAGTCCAACAGGAAGAAGTGGCATGATGAGCTCTTTAGATAACCACCTCACTCATCTGAGATTAAATCAGTGTCCTCTTCACTGCCCTCCTTTATTTTCTCTATGCTCAAACAACAAAGGATAGCTTTTGGCTGCTCCCTGTTCGGGGTCGCCACAGCGGACCAACTGGTCCGCACAACAACTTGGCAAATATTTTACGCCGGATGCCCTTCCTGACACAACCCTCCCATTTTTCCAGGCTTGGGACCGGCACTGCATCCAGTGGCTGGGGTTGAGGCATTGGCTGGGAATCAAACCCGGGCCTTCCACATGATAGGCGAGAAACCTACCACTGAGCCACCAATGCCTCAAACAACAAAGGATAATTGGGAAATTTCTTTGAGGGAAAAAAAAAAGCTAAAATGCATAATATGTGAGTGTATCATTAGCATTATAAGCTCCTGCTAGAACTTATAAACTATATTGCCAAAAGTTTTGGGACACCCCTCCAAATCATTCAGGTGTTGTGTTTCAGGTGTTGTGTTTCAGGTGTTGTGTTTCAGGTGTTGTGTTTCAGGTGTTGTGTTTCAGGTGTTGTGTTTCAGGTGTTGGGCTCGGCCCCTTAGTTCCAGTGAAAGGAACTCTTAATGCTTCAGCATACCAAGACATTTTGGACAATTTCATGCTCCTCCAACTTTATGCTTCAACATACCAAGACATTTTGGACAATTTCATGCTCCTCCAACTTTGTGGGAACAGTTTGGAGATGGCCCCTTCCTGTTCCAACATGACTGCACACCAGTGCACAAAGCAAGGTCCATAAAGACATAAAGATGAGCAAGGACACCTTTGGGATGAATTAGAGCGGAGACTCTGAGCCTTTCCAAAACTGGTCTGGCTTTACATGCACATGAATTTAATATGGAGTTGGTCCGCCCTTTACAGCTATAACAGCTTCAACTCATCTGGTGAGGCTTAGGAGTGTGTTTATGGAAATTTTTGACCATTCCTCTAGAAGTGCATTTGTGAGGTCAGGCACTGATGTTTTCGGACTGATGTCCGCTCTAATTCATCCCAAAGGTGTTATATCAGGTTGTGGTCAGGACTCTGTACAGGCCAATTAAGTTCCTCCACACCAAACTCGCTCATCCATGACCTTGCTTTGTGCACTGGTGTGCAGTCATGTTGGAACAGGAAGGGGTCATCCCCAAACTGTTCCCACAAAGTTGTGAGCATGAAATTGTCCAAAATGTCTTGGTATGCTGAAGCATTAAGAGTTCCTTTCACTGGAGCTAAGCCCAACCCCTAAAAAACAACACTTGAATTCAGTGACTTGGAGGGGTGTCCCAAAACCTTTGGCAATACAGTGTATTTATCAGGTAGCAAAAAAACATCCACTAAGAACTTCTAGTACATTCCAGCTGCAAATGATTAACTGAAATCCAGTTACTTCAGTTTTCCTTCCTCATTTATTGCTACTGTTATTTATTATTAACGTAAACTAGTTAATACTAATATTGCATTTTGTGAGCTCATTGGCTGTCATTAATTTGAATAGCAGCTTTTAATGGTCTACACTTACAAAACTACTTAAAAACAAAGATAAATAAATAAATAGCCTTCTGAAAAATTCTACAAAGACTATGATGTCGTCTGAACTGGATGTTGACATGAAGTGTTTCTGACCTGCAGCACTGCATTAATGAGCAGCAGGTCATCTGTGGGTTTCCAGCGCCCCAGGTCTTTAGTGATCTGCAGAGGCTGCTTGCTCTTCTTCACTCGTTTGGTGATTGGGGACGGTGTGATCACCATGGTGAGCGGAGGAGTTAAAGACGTGCTGGACTTGGAGACCTGATAAACCCACACAAACAAATGAGATTTGTCTAACAGTGATTAAAATAGGGCTGCATGGAAAGAACTGATTGGAAAAATTTTCAGCAAGATATCAATCATACATACAGTGACGTTCAACTGATCAACTCAGATTGAAGATATGAACACAATTAAAAACGGCTCTGAATTCAAAAGTGCAGTCCGCAAGCGCAAAGCCAAGAATCTAAATAAACATGAAATGTTCTGTACAGAGGAGTGAAGCCTTTTTACAAATATTCTCCAACCTATTCTCTGTGTTTTGCATAAATAGAGCACATAGTTTAAGGTTTAAAAGAAAATAGACAAAATAATCCATGTTTAGCATCAAAGCTTACCTACTGCTCATTTTCAACTAAGCATGCGTTTAATATTATTGGATACTGTACACTGTTTATAGTCTGTTTAATACTCCAATAGTGACATTATAATACTGTCAACTACACAATGCTGTCACCCTTCCATTATAATTAGAGCAACAAACTTGAATAGCAGCTGAAACAAATAAAGCACTTTCAGTAAACACAATTAACAGATAAAATGATAAGAAACTGGCAAAATAAAACATCTGTGTGGCAAGTCTCATATCCAATACCTTCTTCTTTTCACTGGATGATGGCTCGGCCCCAGGGCAGCGGATCGACTCGATACCTGGGGGTCCTTTAACCCTGCTTGAGGATTTAACCAGACTGCTCTCAACCAGCTCATCATCAAACTTCTTCCTCTTAATTGACCTGTAAAAATATTTATATGGGTGGTAAATAATGTTCAAGGATAAGCACATCTACTTATGTAAAAACTAAAGCCAAATAAGCTAAAAAACTGGCTAATCATATTATAATATGATTAGCCAGTGTTGCACAGGGCTAGATTCATGGTTATTTTCTTCCAAATGTTAGTGTGTCGTACGCTTAATTTAAAGATCATCATATTCTGCTCAGGCTAGTGGTGTCGCATTAGGTGTGTTTGGCCTCATTTGCCATGGACTAGAAAATAGCTTGTACTTCAGGTTAATTAAAAACAAAAGCATTAGTGTCCCATCTGAGATGATGCTACCCTTCTAAAATTCATACACTAGACTTTACAGTACATGACGTGTAGTACATCATTCAGGACACAGCTCATGTCTTCAGAGAGCTTGATTTGTGCACAGAAAACGTTTTGGTTAGATCCAGTGAAGGAAAATAAAAATGTGACAGCATACAAAGCCCTTCTAGACAATTGTGAGCTTCCAACTTTGTGGCAACTGTATGAGGAAGAACCACATAGAGGTACTCACCATCATAGTCACACGACCTAACATCATAGTAGTAATGTGTAAATAACTGACGCTGCATGTAAATGAAGACAGATTTCACCTGGAAGAGCTTCTCCTTTTCGGAACTAGACCTCCTCCACCAAAGGCCTGAGCCGCTGGTCTCTTTATGTCCTTCACAATGGCTTGGTCTTCATCCTCAGACCTGCTCTGAGCTGCCAGATTTGCTACATTTACCCCTCCAACCACTGCAGGAACCACATCTGCCTTAACGTCTGAAAACACACATGATCTTGTCAGCTATCAGTAGTTGAAAAATGAAAACACAATCAACAGTTAGACAACATAAAAACAGTACACAACCTGTTACTGATCACATTCACAGGAATGCACTAATACTGATCTCCAGTTTGTTATCAATAAAATTATGGTTTACTGAACGAAGCAGAAATCTCTACAAGATGTTGATATTGAAGTGTTGATATCAGAAAAAATACATTTATCACATTTACCTAGTCTATATGACCTGATAAACTGATTCTAACCTCGAAGATGAGACTCGTCTCACAGTTCTAGTACCAGTACAGTTCTAGAGATCCTACATTATCCAGATTTCTAAGAATATATTTATTAATAATAAAAAAAATAAAAAATACAAGCTCTTACCTTTTTCCATAACGCTGTTTCTGCTATCAGTGTAGCATAACGTTATAGTGTAACGTTGAATTTACACCCAAAACTGCATTCGTAAGCCTTTTAATTTCAAATTATACAAGCTGAATAATTCATGTATATCTCTTTTCCAAGTAAATTGCTTGTAATATTTGTCAATATATTAAAAATTTCGCTAGTTAGCGGTTAGCATGCTAACGGTGCTAAACCTTTGTTTAAACGAGGCGGAACTCTCTAGTGAAGGCTAGCCAAGCGCAGTTTAGCAAAACGAAAACAACTTAATTTATTTCAGATGTAATAAATATCATTATTACGTTAAACTACATGCTTAAAAAAATATAATTTGGTCTTTGCTAATATTTGTTTATATATACCTATTTTTAAAAGGGTGTTGCTAATAGCTGTGTGAAGGCAGCAACATTCGGTAATGTTTGTGCGCCGCTCACCGGAAGTGGGGTAAACTTTTTACAAAATAAGAGTCATATACTAACAACGTAAATAAATAAATGTATTAAAAATGAAACTTGATATAGATATATTCCCAAACCAAATCTGAAATAACTTTCCATACAAAAAAGGAAAAAAAAGAAATTTGAGATAAATCAAATCTTGCCACCTCCAGCGTCCTAGGTTTGAAACTCCAGCTACTGTCTGTGTGGAGTATGTGTGCATGTCCTGTATTTGTCTGTATCGATTCCTCTGGATTCTCTGGTTTTCTCCCACATCTTAAAACATGCCAGTATGTGTTTTGGATAAGACGTGTGTGTGTGTGTGTGTGTGTGTGTGTGTGTATGTATGTGTGTGTGTATGGTGACCCGTGATGGACTATTTTCAGCTAGGGTGTATGCCAGTCTCTGACGAAGTGTTCCAGATCCACCATGACCTTGACCAGGATAAGTGGTTAATGAACCACTCAATTTTGTTTAATAATACAATAAACAAAATAATAATAATTTAATAATGAATTTGTATTTGTTTCAGTCCAATAAACTATAGGGAATCTAAAAAAGAAGGCTGCTGTCTCATGAGTCATTCTTTGCAAACATTCATTAGGGCATACTTTCCTTTGATATCTGTAAAGAAACCTGTAAGGTAATGGTGTGTTTTGTAAGGTAATGGTAATGCTTTGAAGGCAAGCTACATCGCCATCTTGCCAGGATATCGACATTCACCAACCCTATAAAGGAATTCTATAGATGTTCTGTATGGAAAGTTTCTTGTTTACACTTTTTTGTTTTGCATTTTATAATGTACAATACTGTATTACTGTATTAAACAAAATCAACCTGGCTTTGATTAAACCCTCCAAAGAAATTTTACAACGTCTCATCAGACCATTTCCATAAATGCAGATACGTCTCAGGAGAAGTATAAATCAGCCTGAACACACTCACCTGAATGCAATGCAGAATGTTGAGTCATGTTTGTGCGAGCAGGGAAAACACTACGCAGTGTGGTACATGGGTGCTCCAGGACAAGGGCTGGAAACCAGTGGATAAAGTATTGTGGGAGAAAACAGAGTGAAATGTCTGTAACTTTACAAGTAACTTATTTGTCCACTCAACCCCATTCCATCATTCACTCACTGACTCACTCATTCCATCACTCACTCACTCACTCACTCACTCACTCACTCACTCACTCACTCACTCCCTTAAACATTCACTCCCTTAAACATTCACTCACTCGCTCACTCACTCACTCACTTAAACACTCACTCACTTACTCACTCACTCCCTTAAACACTCACTCACTCCCTTAAACACTCACTCACTCACTCACTCCCTTAAACACTCACTCACTCACTCACTCACTCACTCACTCACTCACTCACTCACTCACTCCCTTAAACATTCACTCACTCACTCACTCCCTTAAACATTCACTCACTCACTCGCTCACTCCCTTAAACATTCACTCACTCACTCGCTCACTCGCTTAAACACTCACTCACTTACTCACTCACTCCCTTAAACACTCACTCACTCACTCACTCCCTTAAACACTCACTCACTCACTCACTCACTCCCTTAAACACTCACTCACTCACTCACTCACTCACTCACTCACTCACTCACTCACTCACTCACTCACTCCCTTAAACATTCACTCACTCACTCACTCCCTTAAACATTCACTCACTCACTCGCTCACTCCCTTAAACATTCACTCACTCACTTGCTCACTCGCTTAAACACTCACTCACTTACTCACTCACTCCCTTAAACACTCACTCACTCACTCACTCACTCCCTTAAACACTCACTCACTCACTCACTCACTCCCTTAAACACTCCCTTAAACACTCACTCACTCACTCCCTTAAACACTCACTCACTCCCTTAAACACTCACTCACTCACTCCCTTAAACACTCACTCACTCACTCCCTTAAACACTCAATTAAACACTCACTCACTCACTCACTCACTCACTCACTCACTCACTCACTCCCTTAAACACTCACTTACTCCCTTAAACACTCACTCACTCACTCCCTTAAACATTCACTCACTCGCTCCCTTAAACATTCACTCACTCACTCACTCCCTTAAACATTCACTCACTCACTCACTCACTCCCTTAAACATTCACTCACTCACTCGCTCACTCACTCGCTTAAACGCTCACTCACTCACTCACTCACTTACTCCCTTAAACACTCACTCACTCACTCCCTTAAACACTCACTTACTCACTCCCTTAAACACTCACTCACTTACTCACTCCCTTAAACACTCACTCACTCACTCACTCCCTTAAACATTCACTCACTCACTCACTTACTCATTTCATCACTCACTCATTCACTCACCCACTTACTTACTAACTCACTCACTTACTCATTCACTCACTCACACACTCACTCACTCCCTTAATCATTCACTCACTCACTCACTCACTCACTCACTCCCTTAAACATTCACTCACTCACTCGCTTAAACACTCACTCACTCACTCACTCACTCCCTTAAACACTCACTTAATCACTCCCTTAAACACTCACTCACTCACTCCCTTAAACATTCACTCACTCACTCACTGCCTTAAACATTCACTCACTCACTTATTCATTTCATCACTCACTCACTCACTCACTCACCCACTTACTTACTAACTCACTCACTTACTCATTCACTCACTCACTCCCTTAAACATTCACTCACTCACTCACTTACTCATTTCATCACTCACTCACTCACTCACTCACTCACTCACTCACCCACTTACTTACTAACTCACTTACTCATTCACTCACTCACTAACTCACTCACCCCCTTAAACATTCACTAACTCACTCACTCATTTCATCACTCACTCACTCACTCACTCACTCACCCACTTACTTACTAACTCACTCACTTACTCATTCACTCACTCACTAACTCACTCACTCCCTTAAACATTCACTCACTCACTCATTTCATCACTCACTCACTCACCCACTTACTTACTAACTCACTCATTCACTCACTCACTCACTCACTCCCTTAAACATTCACTCACTCACTCACTCACTCCCTTAAACATTCACTCACTCACTCACTCACTTACTCATTCACTCACTCACTCACTCACCTACTTACTTACTAACTCACTCATTCACTCACTCCCTTAAACATTCACTCATTCACTCACTCACTCACCCACTTACTTACTAACTCACACATTCACTCACTCACTCACTCCCTTAAACATTCACTCACTCACTCACTCACTCACTTACTCATTCACTCACTCACTCGCTCACTCCCTTAAACATTCACTCACTCACTTGCTCACTCGCTTAAACACTCACTCACTTACTCACTCACTCCCTTAAACACTCACTCACTCACTCACTCACTCACTCACTCCCTTAAACACTCACTCACTCACTCACTCACTCACTCCCTTAAACACTCCCTTAAACACTCACTCACTCACTCCCTTAAACACTCACTCACTCCCTTAAACACTCACTCACTCACTCCCTTAAACACTCACTCACTCACTCCCTTAAACACTCAATTAAACACTCACTCACTCACTCACTCACTCACTCCCTTAAACACTCACTTACTCCCTTAAACACTCACTCACTCACTCCCTTAAACATTCACTCACTCGCTCCCTTAAACATTCACTCACTCACTCACTCCCTTAAACATTCACTCACTCACTCACTCACTCACTCCCTTAAACATTCACTCACTCACTCGCTCACTCACTCGCTTAAACGCTCACTCACTCACTCACTCACTCACTTACTCCCTTAAACACTCACTCACTCACTCCCTTAAACACTCACTTACTCACTCCCTTAAACACTCACTCACTTACTCACTCACTTACTCATTCACTCACTCACACACTCACTCACTCCCTTAATCATTCACTCACTCACTCACTCACTCACTCACTCCCTTAAACATTCACTCACTCACTCACTTACTCATTTCATCACTCACTCATTCACTCACCCACTTACTTACTAACTCACTCACTTACTCATTCACTCACTCACACACTCACTCACTCCCTTAATCATTCACTCACTCACTCACTCACTCACTCCCTTAAACATTCACTCACTCACTCGCTTAAACACTCACTCACTCACTCACTTACTCCCTTAAACACTCACTCACTCACTCCCTTAAACACTCACTTAATCACTCCCTTAAACACTCACTCACTCACTCCCTTAAACATTCACTCACTCACTCACTGCCTTAAACATTCACTCACTCACTCACTTATTCATTTCATCACTCACTCACTCACTCACCCACTTACTTACTAACTCACTCACTCATTCACTCACTCACTCACTCACTCCCTTAAACATTCACTCACTCACTCACTTACTCATTTCATCACTCACTCACTCACTCACCCACTCACCCACTTACTTACTAACTCACTTACTCATTCACTCACTCACTAACTCACTCACCCCCTTAAACATTCACTAACTCACTCAGTCATTTCATCACTCACTCACTCACTCACTCACTCACTCACCCACTTACTTACTAACTCACTCACTTACTCATTCACTCACTCACTAACTCACTCACTCCCTTAAACATTCACTCACTCACTCATTTCATCACTCACTCACTCACCCACTTACTTACTAACTCACTCATTCACTCACTCACTCCCTTAAACATTCACTCACTCACTCACTCACTCCCTTAAACATTCACTCACTCACTCACTCACTTACTCATTCACTCACTCACTCACTCACCTACTTACTTACTAACTCACTCATTCACTCACTCCCTTAAACATTCACTCATTCACTCACTCACTCACCCACTTACTTACTAACTCACACATTCACTCACTCACTCACTCCCTTAAACATTCACTCACTCACTCACTCACTCACTCACTTACTCATTCACTCACTCACTCGCTCACTCCCTTAAACATTCACTCACTCACTTGCTCACTCGCTTAAACACTCACTCACTTACTCACTCACTCCCTTAAACACTCACTCACTCACTCCCTTA